>JAQQZZ010118167.1:0-29387 GCA_030265115.1 Mopalia vespertina | reverse complement strand
ATAAAAAAGGTACATTGTTTTGTTTAAATGAGATTTTATCCGAGAAACAGGCTTGTTTGATGTGGGTTTTTTTTAAAATACAAATCCGCGGAGTACTTTGGTTGATTTCCACGCATGCGCACAAAACATCCGGCGAACATTAGGGCCTACACGTTTTCGTGTAATATTATTGCTTCCATTCACCCCCGAGATAACTGTACCGGTACGGAAAGTGTCGAAGGTGGTTCCGACATGCAATCGAATGTCTAATTTGTTCATGCTAGGTGTAGACTTATAAAAAGTAGCCAAATGCATGGTTAGGGCGTTGTGTTGCTAAAAATGGCAATTTGGAACTATTAAATAAACCACAACTTCGAACTGTCACCTGATATTCTAAACAATTTCAGGCTACCAAGCACATATTTTAACATTGAGTTTTAATGCAGAAATCTACATCACCTGTGGAAAGAAAAATGGTGGGACAGGGTATCCGGCGTACTAAAACAGTTCTATTTAACAGGCACCATGGGGTTTATAATGATGGGGATGCAGGATGAATTGTCATACAAACTTCTTAAAGGATGACATCGTGGCCCACTTAAACACCCAGAATTAAAATGACGACAAGAAGACAACTGTCAAAGTCATAGGACACATCTTCCCCAGGCAAGAGTAATAAGACCAGACTTATACCCTTTCACCTGTGTTACAAGTGGCTTGGAATTCATGGCAAACAGTTAATTGGACTATCAGAAAAGCTGTTTACAGGTCGACAAGAAACAAACAATTTTAGTGTTATATACAAAATATACTTCTCCATGAACACTATACAGCCCATCACACTCACAGATATGCCCTGTCAGACTGTTTTAGGTTTTACGATAAGCAAAAACTATTACAGAATTTAATAGAATGGCTTACTTTTCAAGGAAACATGGTGTATCATTGTATAGCCGAGCGAAAGGCGTAGAGATATAATTGTGGTTTCACCCGCTTTTGTAAACCCATTTTGTATGTTATATTTCTACTTCATGGATTGGTCATGTTTCACAGTGTCTATTCAACGAAATAATAGCTGATGAATTTAGTGCCTTTTTGTTCCAAAACGCAAAGAATATTCTAGTCTGTATTAGGTTTTAAAGCACAGGCTGCTGTTAAAATATTTTCTATGAATGTCGGCAAAACACCCCAAAATTACACATGTTTGCCTCAAAATACGAACTAAGCGCTGAATCCTATTCCAGAACATGTTTCACAGCTTTAGTGTCTAATAGAAACAAAATATATGGAGGAATATTAAATTTTGCAGGGTTGCTTCGTTCTAATTGGTCCTTGTTGTAGTCATTTGACCCTTATTTAACCAGGTGCCACTGATGTATCTAGAAAGAACAAAAGTCAGTGATGAGCAGTGTTTGTCGATATGGACAATCCGTAGTCACGAGTATTTCTCTAAATGAAGCAAACTAATCATATTGTCATAATTAACTTTCTCCCACAGCATATTTCTCAATTTGAGATTTACTGGAAATGATACTCGGTTTGTGGATCTGGCTTTATTTTATTTCAAAATAGAAATCTGTCCACGTTCATACAATATACATTAGAATTCCAATGTGAATAGAAATCGAGAGGAAACTCATTTCTCAGCACGGTAGAATGGACCCAAGACTGTTAAAATCGACTACAGCCATCTCAATGCCGCCATTAACGTCCAGGAAGGACTCTAGATATTGCAAGTTTAGTGCTCAACAGGACAGACATGAATTCAAAAAAGTCATTTTCCAGTCAATTGGCACTTTCCTATGTTAATGTCCAAAGCAAGACTAAGGTTTATTGGACCTTCAACAGCTTCATGACTAAAGAAGTCTTCCTAGAATAACCATATATATCAGTTCAAGTATCACAAACTACAGTTGTTGGAAACATTTATTGAGTAAGAGAAAGGAAATTAAAAATCTATTGCATATTGGCAGAGTTTCAACAACAGAGCTTTGAGAGTAAAATTCAGATTTTATGAGTGCTACCGGAAGATCTTCCATTCCGATAAAACAATGTGTAGGTAGGCCTAATAACATCGTAGAATGCTTTGATCTATACTCTTACTGGGCGCTATTCAATTGTTAGATAGACGGGTACTATGTAGTTTTTATGAGTAACACCGGAAGAGTTTCCATGCCGATAAAACAATGTGTTCGTACACTGAAAATGCCTCGCAGTATGCTAATGCTTACCATTGTGCGCCATTGAATTATAAGATAAGACAGCTATTAATTTATATTTGGTCAAATTTGATATGCGTGTGTCAGAATTAAACTTAGTATAAGCAAATGGGACCCAGAGGTGTCAATTGTAAAAAAAAAATATTTAGTATCTAACAAAATGTTATAAATATTACTGGGGTTTAATGACATTTAGGAACGAACCGTACAAACCCAAAGGTATTCTCAGTCGTAAAATTAATTGGTGAATCAATATACATCGTTTGTCATAAACTTTATCTTACAAGCCAACTTTCTTCTCCTTGAATCTCATGCTTCTGGGCGCTAATCTTAAGTAACTTTCGATTTTCACTGCAAGCCATTCATGTGGAACAGACTTTTGAATAGTTTTCAGCTTAAGTGCTTTCCGTTTGTGTAAAGGATAAAAGAGTAGTCTGTGGTTTACACTTAATTACTTGTCTAAATTGGATGTAATATCCCGTGCGTGTTGGGTCTCTCTCTGAATCTGTTTCAATATGTCCCATCTTTTGATCGCCCAGTGACGTTATTCAATCGGATAATTTAAGTATTTCACCAATACCAGCAGCCTTAACCCTATCAGCCTGTCAAAATCAAAATAATCAAATATCAACACGCTATTGCTGAGAGTCCAGTAATCGCCAGTTCTGTAAGGTTAATATTCTTCACCTAATAACACACACTTACAGCATACGTGCCTGCGACTAGGTAAAGCTTTACATACACTTTGTGTTCGATAGTAACTATTAACTTTGGTATACGTGATCGGACATTTATGATTTTGAGATGTTTATTTTGTATTATGAGATTGATAGTACTCGAGGCTTAAAACACCATCTAAAGCGCATTCAACAACAAGTCAAGTATTTCTGACATCCACTAGATATCTTATAACAGCGACTTAATAATTTGTAACAATTTAAATCAAATGTCGGATAATTTTGAAAGGTAAACATTGATGTACAGAAACTTCGACACATTCTTGATACAACAACATTGATAAGGATTTTCTAGATTTTGTTCCACATTGATCTACAGGATTACGGGTATATAACGTACTACGTGTCTGGTGTGGACAAGATAAATAATTCGATAAGTATCGCATGAATTGGATCATCTAAATTTTATCTTTGGCAAGAGGTGACATAATCTAATGCATGTGTACTCAGCTTTAAAATAGAGATTCTTGGCTGATGCATTGTGTCTGCCATAATCCAATACCACTATCCCAAACTCAAGTCGTCTATTGGTCCGTAATCGCATTTCGGTTTTTTTCTTTTGGCAAAGATCGGCCAGTAATATTGTTACCACTGCTTCAATGATATTAGGGCATTGTTCCTCTATAATAGCGGTGTGTCTTTGATAGGGATTTGTGTTTGTCCAGAAAATCCTAAACTGCTCTTTACAAGACCTGGATTAGGTTAGTAAGTCATCCCTTACTCTGACGAAACAGCCAAACTGATATGTCCGTCAACGTATCTCGATAATATTGTTACTATAGGCTATTCTTCTTTTCCGGTCATTGACCTGTCTTGGGTGAATCCAACGCAAACATCTTGGAAATGTGTAGACAATTTTGGTATAATCTGTAAAGAAAAATTCCGGGTTAAAATCAGCAGAATCTCCCTGTAACCAATTATGACTTATTAATTCCATTATTTCTGACTGTTTAAATAAAATGCACCATGGGAATATTAATCGTGAGGTACAAATAGCCGTGGACAAATGATATTTGGGAGCTTAAAGATTAACATTAACTCCACCTGTTTCGATGGTGTTTTGATCAATATTTCTATACTGACTTAAAAGGGGCATTTCATGTTTATGTATTAACTGTTCAAGTCCACTAATCTTAATTCAGTGTTGCCAGGATAACAATCTCAGTTGGTCAACAGAGATTATTCAGCTTGACTTACTGAATTATATAAAGACATCATAGACACAAATAGATACTGACGGCGAGAGAGACCCATGAGCGGGAAACCTTGAATAGGTGAAGGCTTTACACAGAAAGTTATGTTTGTGGCATTGGGCTAATATTATAATGAAACATTTGCAATGTGAGGTAGTTTGAGAATTTCTTATGACACGACACCTAACATACGTAATTGTCTTATCCTTCTCCAAGAATTCTTAAATCAATGTTTTTGCATTTGGGAAGCGTTGATCGATTATTGACACGTTCAAATTGAATAATTTGTTTATGCTAACTGATCAAATAAACCATTGGTAGAATTGGACTTATAGAATGTATAAACAAGGGGTATAACAGAGCTGAATGCATGGGTGCGGAATAGTTTTGCTTAACATCGTAACTTGGAACTGTAATAACAACTTCCAACTGTCAACTGATATTGTAAACAGTTTCAGGCTGCCAAGAAGTCCATGTTTTTACATTGTGTTTGAATGCAGATATTGTTATTTATGGCATAAGAATACCCATGAATACCCATGAATCTCAGTTCAAGTATCACAAACTGCAGTTGTTGGAAACATGTAACGGGTAAGAGAAAGGAGGTAAAAAACAACTACCTAAATCTGTGTAGATGCAGCAGCTGTGGAAAGAGAACTCGTGGGACAGGGTGTCCGGCGTTCTAAAATACTTACCAGGCACCATTGGATTTATAATGATGGGGATGCAGGATGCTTGCTTGATTGGGCTTTAACGTCGCACTTAAAGGTATTTGAGTTATATGACGACGGATTGTCCACCTCACCCTGTGCCTTCTCGTTTAATTATGATGGAAAACCGGAAGGAAACGGCGTAAAAATCGCCCCCGCGATTGCCGGGAGCCACGGGATGCAGGTTGAATTGTTATACAAACTTTATAACGGATAACATCGCGAGGTTCTTAAACAACCAGAATTAAATTCACGACCAGAAGACAACTGTCATAGCCATATGACATCATCTTCCCAAGGAAAAAGACATACGCCTTTTCACCCTTGCCACAACTAGCTTCGAAAATGTGTCAAACACTTCAATGAACTATATTGTATATCCAAACAGCCTATCAGAAAGCCGTTTACAGATAACGTAAGCGGACAACAATCAAAAGGGGTGCCAGTGTCGATTAACCCGTCTGCTCTGATGTAAAGTTTATTTAATAGCACCGCCGTTTACTTTGCTAATGAAAGCTCCAATCTGATCGGGTGGAACGAAAGATGTGTTACTGGAAAGTCGCTCTTATAACCTTCAGTTAACTCGGGTTTTTGCGTCTTTTCCGCCTTACCTCTGGAAGATGTATGATATTGGCTTACAGGAGACGGTGACTGTTTATAAATCAACCAAGATAATTCCGTTATCAGCTAGATGCGTTTGTATTCCATTACGTAGCATCCATACAAGGTTAATCTTGAAATAATCTGATTGGCAGGGCATTTATCTGGTTATCGATCAACAACACCAGAAAAAGCTCTATATTTGGCACTGATAATGTGTTGATGAAGCCAATTAATCGGTTTGTTATGCGCGTTTTTTGTACAATAAATAACATTTTAATTAGTGGGATAAGAAATCAAACGACTACGAATAAGGGGTCAAGAATACTTCTCATCGTACTGCCAAGCAAAGCATGTGGTGATATAATTGGGGTTTCGCCCGCTAGGGTAAACATATTGTGTCTGTTATATATCTACTTTATTTAAAAGTCATATTTCACTGTGCCAATTCGAGGAAACAAATATCAATCAGTTTAGTGCGTTGTTATCCAAAGACGTAGTATGTTATTTATAACATACTAGTCAGTATTTGATTTTAAAGTAAAGATTGCCGTTTAAAATCGTTGATATAAATGTCAGTACATTGCCGGAATGACACAAGGTTTCTCTCAACTTAAGAACAAACCACTGAGTCATTGTTAGGAAAATAATGCCTCCGTGTCTTGAGAATGCCTCAACAGGACTATTCGGTACCCTTTTGCCAGCCAAGTTGACCCTCATTGACATGGATGTCATTCTACTCAGACAAGGACGCAACCCATGGCAAACAAGCTGCCTCTTCCTCGCCTTGTACGATCAACTGAGGAAGCCCGGTGGAGGTGGGTATATTCTACAGAGCCTGCCGATGTTCACGGGAGCACCCGCCCCCACTAGGGCGGTTATATGTGCTTCAGCCTGAAATAAAAGATTATAATAGAAACAAAATATATGGACGAACATTAAATTTAGCAAGATTCTTTTGTACTAATTTGGCTTTGTTTTGCAGTAATTTGACCCTTATTTAACACGGCGCCACTGATGTATCGAGAGTGGATAAATTTCAGCAATGATCAAAATGAATGCAGCGGCTGGAAAACGCAGTGGATTTGGAAAGGAAGCTTTTACAATAATCCCATGGATTAAACAGAATAGAAATAGCTATATATAGTTGGCTTCCCTGGTGTATCCACAAATACCAACAGTTGGCGCTCTTTGGTTATGACTTTCTGAGCAGTATTGAAAAGCTGCTTATAAAAATGTTAACAAGTCTGTCTCAAATGTGTCTGACAGCAATCATGCTGTACCATACACATACAGTTTTAAGATGTACTTCTTGTTCAACCCATTGTTGCTCATTCCATTCGATTCATTAGTTGATAAACGTTAGTTTAAAAATGTGGAGGAATCTGCAACAGTTTGTCTATCAGTTATGTCAAACTATAAAAGGCCATGAATTTATCATTATAAGATCTTACTACACGTAAGAGAATATACTTTCGACTTACCACTTGTCTTCTTTGTTATAAGAGACCGTGAAATTCCAAAACTATACTTCAGACATAAATTATATGGACACCCACATAGATAAACTTACATAAATCAGATGCAACAGTTGGATTATTTAACTTCATATTGTCATGATCCGTGACCGTGGTTCAGTAGTTAACGTGTTGGACTACTGGTCCTCCTGATGTATCGCTCACAGCACCCGATCCGCACGTTATTAACAGCTTCAAACAAGGACAAAGTACAGTCCGTAGGCCGCACGGCCTCCTACAAACAAACAGTTACAGCTTGAACTTCTAAAAGTAATTGCTAGTACTAATTCATTTGATAACCTAAATAGTCACCTGCTCACTGTAACTGTCAGAGAAGGTGATATGATCGGCTGAGCTATGCTGCAACCCATTTGGAAGTACTTTACTCTAATCTTGTTCCACTAAGCAACGGTCGAGTTAATATTTAGCTCTCAGTCACATAACACGATGACGATTGGCGGAAGCCTTTATTTACATTTAGTGGGTCAAGCTGTAGTTGTTTGTCTGTTATAGACCGTGCGTCATACAGCCTGTACTTTGTTTGTAATAAAAGTGAGCTCGAATCTGATCATAACATGCGGATCGGGTGCTCACAGACGTATGAAGGAATCAGTCTTTTGCTAGTTTTTCTTCCGGTTTTCCACGACACTTAAGCATGGCAGGGTAAGACATTCTCCGATGTCCCGAATACCCTCGAGTACTACGTTGCACATTAGTCAGACAAACAAACTATGTGGTCATAATTAAGATGTACACAAAGTTACATTTTTTCAATTTTAGTCTTACTGGAATTGATTATCTGTCTACGTTCATGACATATTTTATAGTGATCTAATGTGAATAAAAGACGAGAGGAAACTTAATTTCCCAACACAGAAACCAAGGCTGTTCATACTGACAACAGTGACGTCAACCTCACGATTAACTTCTCCGAAGGAATCTAAATATTGCAAGTTTAGTGCCTACCGAGGCAGAAATAAATTGAGAAAAGTCATTTACCAGTGAATTATTACTTTCATATGTTAATGTCTTGAACAAAACAAAGGTTTATTGCACCATCAACAGCTTTGTTATTTATGGCATAAGAATACCCATGAATACCCATGAATCTCAGTTCAAGTATCACAAACTGCAGTTGTTGGAAACATGTAACGGGTAAGAGAAAGGAGGTAAAAAACAACTATATGGAATATTGACAGATTGTATAACAGAGCTTTGGGAGTAAATCCCAGTTTTTAAGAGTACTACCTGAAGATTTTCCATTCCGATAAACCGACGTATATGTAGGCTGCAAAGGGTAACGACACAGATAAGTGTCTCACACTAGACTAACCACTGGACACGATTGAATTGTCGGATAGACTGTCATTATTCAGTTCTTATGAGTAATACCGGAAGATTTCCGATAAAGCGATGTGTATGTGGGCTGTAATGTTTCCTCGGAGAATGCCTCGCACTATATACTATCAATGGGCACGATTAGATTGCTAGATAGACCGTTATAAATTTATTTTTGGTCAAACTTGACAAACATTTGATGGAAATAGAATATTATTAGCAAAGCGAACCAGACAGACATGTCCATATGACCAAAGGGTTCTTACGAGCCTTGCTTCTTGTTAAATCCCATGCTTCTCATTAAATCCCATTCTTCTGTGCGCCAATACTGGGTTACTTTCGATTTTCACTGCGATCCAGTCATGTAGAATAAACGTTTGAATAGTTTTTCAGCCTATTTTGCTTTCTGTTTGTGTTTCAGATAAAATAGTAGTCTATGGTTTACACTTAATTACTTGTCTCAATTGGATTTAATGTCTCGTGTCTGTTCTGTCTCTCTTTGAATCTGTTTCGATGCGTCCCATCTTTTGATCATCCAGAGACGTTATTCAGTCAGATAAGTTAAGTAAATGCTCAATACCAGAAGTCTTTAAACCTATCAGTCGGTCGTTATCAGAATAGTCAAATATCAACACGCTATGGCCAAGAGTCCAGTAAAGGTCAGTTTTGTGAGGTTACTATTCTCCATCTAATAGCACACACTAACGACACACGTGCTTGTGACTTTGTAAAGCGTTACATACACTTTGTGTACGATCATAGCTATTGATTTAGGTACTTGATCTGACTTTTTTATTTTGACAAAGAAAAATGCTTCCATGCCCTTCGACAGAACTTTTGGCACAGAAATTCCTACATTGACTAGATGGGTTATAACCGAGTATTAAGTCTGTTATACCAAGTAGAACGATTTAACGAGTACAAGAGGACTTTGAACACCGATATAACTACTCGAACGGATTGTTTTCAGTTGTCAGGCAGATGAGGAATTATTGGCTAGCACGAATGTGGATTAAATCATTTACATAAACATTATGTGGACGATGGCAGTCAGTTAATATTGTTCTTAAAGAAGTGATGGTATTCAATTCTATGAATTTTGAAATTGGTCACATTCAGCAAATCTGTTTTTTTTTTTACAAAATTTGAGATACAGGACTCCGGTGTGTTGAAAGACAAATACAATTTCAGCTCGGTAAATGTCCGAATTGGCAAGAAGACTTTCTCCTATGCAAGATAAAGTTTTTCGATTGATTGATTATTTATTCACCAATACATATTAAATGATAAACAGTAATAACAGAAATAAAAAATGTAAATATATTAATAAAATTAACGTCACAATTAATATGCATATCATTCAGGTTAACTATATATCCCAAAACGATAGTAATGAAATTATTGTTTGGTGTTTTACGTAACAACAATACAATTAAAAAGAGGAAAAATATTTCGATAACATAATAGTATAAGATATATAACATAATTATTGCATTTAAACTAATACAATGTTGATTACCTGAGTGGGCTTATATAGAAGTTATAGTAAGTTGGGTAGAAGAAATGTTTTGATTCTGGATTGAATTAGAGACATGGATGTGATGTTTTTTTTAAGGTTTTCTGGTAGTCTGTTTCGCTCCTTAGGTCCAGATACACATATAGAGTAGGAAGAAAGATTAGAGAACAAAATAGGCATGTGAAAATTTACAATAGAGTTTCTAGTGCGGTAGGAATGAACAGCTGATTGTTTGGAAAATAATGACCGGAAATGGTTGGGAAGACAGTGGGGGAACTTGTGAATAGAAAAAAGCATAAAAAGAGACTAAGTTTAGGTAAGGAAAGAATGTAGAGAGCCTGAAATATGTTATCCGCATGAGCAAATCTGTGAAAGAAGGTCATTATTCGGATAATTTTCTTTTGACCAATAGGAAGAGGCTTAAGGTGAGTTCGATAGGTCAACTCCATAAATGACAAAATAATGAATTAAAGAGTAGTAGAGAGTTAAAAGTTAAATGTTTTTTAAATATGTTTTTTTAGATATGCAATTTATATGCGATATGCAAGATAATTTATTTTTAAATACAATTCCTATGAATCTAAACTCATCCACAACTGTTAATTCTGTTTCACCAATGTAGATTGCAGGAATAGTCACGGGTTTCCTTGTTGGTATAATGATCATTACTTTCGTTTTGGATGTGTGGAGAGTGAGTCGGTTAGCAGCTAACCAAGTTGAAATTTTAGATAGTTCCAAAGTTAGAAGTTGAATCGTATTGTACAGCGTAAAACACGAAGCACAAACACTAATGTCTTCTGCAAATAGGGTAACTTTTAAATGACTTGACGAACAAACTATATCATTAATATAGATTGTTTACTTTTCCTTGCGGTAACCAAATAATTATAAAGGGAAGAAGCCGCGTGAAAAGCAGAATGGTTTTGACAGAAACCATATTGTTGGTCAGAAATTAAATAATCAGAGTCTGTATGCTGATTTATCATATTCGCGGCCAGTTTTTCTATTATTTTACTTATACAAGGAAGGATACAGATTCGACGATTATTTTGAAATTCTGTTAGTTGCCCAAATTTATGCACCGGAGTAATTTTCACTACTTTTAGTAAATCTGGTACTATACCAGAGCTAAATGATAGGTCTGCAATATGGGCAAGAAGTTCGGCGATGTAATGTACTATAGTATTGATATCTGCCATAGGGAAACCATTAAGGCCTAGCGAGGAAGATTTTAAGAAGGATATAGTTGTTTTAATATTATCGGGACCAACATAAGAAAGCTGGGAATTATTTTTACACGGAGGTCCAAGGTACTCTGTAAAATGCTTTTAGAGGATGCTGGAATCTGTGATTCAAGGTGGTTGGCTACTGAGCCAAAGTAATCACTAAAACCGTCTGCAATTATGTGCTTATCGCAGATTTCATCACTATAATAAAGTACTCAGGTGACGTACTTCCATTTTTCATTTAATCTCTTATTAAATGAATTCTTAAAGAAAACAGCAGAACATATCAATGATGTACCGTCATTAAGCAGCCTGCTAGATTTTGATCAGTGAATATCCAACAATGTGAAGATATTACTGCCAGAATTTCTGATATTAACCCAAGGGTTTACAGAATCTCAACTTTTACCATAATTGCCACTATTGTTCATCAGTCAATACGAATTAACAGCATACATTGGTTTTAATATGTTAGGACTTTAGCTATTGTCTGTGTTAAGTTTTAACTGAAAGGTTAAAAGATCTGACGGAATAGGTTTATGTTCTCCAGCAGATCCTGACGCATACAATTCCGCCATATTAAACCGCTGTACATTGTAACCGTCTTCGCAAGACTTTACCCGACTAACTTTTCCTTTTCATTAACACAAACGGTGCTGGAAATCATAACAAAATCAAACAATTATGCATCAGATAATCGAAAAATATTCCTCAGTCACCAGTGTCAATTACATCGTGTCAGAATGGTCGTAAGTGGCACATACACTTTGTTTTCTCTAAATCATATCCCAACAAAAATATATGTTTTGTGAATTTCAGCCGTCTTTCTCAGCGGGAATCGTTTTAGACACAACACTTTGAATCTGTTGGCAACATGCTGTTTATTGCAGTACATAACTATATCTGAATCAAGAGTGCAAGAGAACAGGCTGTAGCAAATTCCTATAAAATGGCCGTTGATGAGGATCATATCGGAAGTTTTTATTGTTTATTGTGATAACATTTTTGAAAATCAACCAATGGGTTAGATAATTCTAGTAATTGCTCTGCCTTAGCGTCGCTTGACTGTGGTGAGAGATATGGAGGGCTTACCAACTAAGTCGGTTGATGCTCGGCTTTAAAATTACGCTGCAGTGAGTTGCGTAATACATCATTCTACATGAACTGAGATCCAATAACGCTAGATTCAGAAAGGACGGAGGTGAATCGTTTGTTTTTAATGTCAAAAAGGATTTGGCGTCGAAGAAATTCAAAATAGATCTGTGATGTGTTTTGAATTTTTTTCTTCGGTATATCAATAAGATAACTGCAATTGAAAAGGAATCAAAAAGTCTGGCGGTGCGTCTTCGCTTTATCCCGAAACATTGGAAAATTATTTTTATTTGTTTAATTTTTCTTGTATATGAAATATCCTGGTTAAACAATCAAGGCCAATTTAAGCTTGGTTAAACCGTGACACAGACTTACACAGACCAGTAAGTAGATTTGTTCAGGTTATCGTCTTACCGAACATACTATCTATGGGGCTTTGTTAAGTTTGATCGTGTCTATATTGAGTATGCTGACGAAATTCATATTTTAAAAAACATTTCTCCAGTTTCAAAGTTATTTAAGATGTCTTGTTGTTAGTTAATATATATAATTAATGGTTCGCCGACATGCTCAAGTCATTGGCTCTATACCAAATAGCTATACGTGTTAATATAGTGTTTTAAATAATGAGACTAGACAGACGATTTTGGGTCACTGTTCGTCATCTGATACTAAACAACTTATCGACAAATACAACATATTAATCTGGATACATTATAAGCAGTATATAGCCGGTGGCTTTTCCTTGAAAACGACATCGATTGTGAAATAATACTGATCAATGGTACCGTTATCTATTAATGTCTTTAATATCCTTGATAGATAGTCTGGCTTCCTGGACAGGTCAGTGTCCTCGCAGAAGTACTGAAATGATGTTGTCTCACTGTAGTTAAATACTTTATACTTTTAACAACTTCCTTTCCAAGACAATGAACCCAACGCACTCTGGCAACAAATAGTTTTATTCGCGTCCCCGAGCAACATAGAACATTAAATCGTATTTTGGGGAAGTATAATCCCTGTGGCGTCCAGGGACTGTCCTGAATATGGAGTAGGTAATCAACCTTACACTGCATTAAGCACACTGAACGTGGGTGGATCTCTGTAATCATCAATCTCAGGTGAGTAATATACTCAAAGCATTACCAGTTCCACAATGTTATCTCCGTGTTAAGACTAAGCCCGCTGTAAATGATCAGATACGTCAATAAAATAATCAAGTTAAGAAATACATCACCGATTTATATTTGGTCATAACATCTAAATAGAATGCGGCCCAAAATGATGTACACTAATTGACACAGATAGTTAGTGGTGAAGCATTACCTAGGCTAACAATGCATTTGGCAGTAGAGGGCGTGTACGATGCAGATTATTCAGGGGCAAATAATTCTCACTTAGGAAGATGCATGATCGAAAAAGCCAACATCAACTAACTGTATTCCCAAATAAATCCCCTGTTAGGACTCCGATACACACGTCTGTCTAAACACGGTTACAGTACAGGAAAAACAATTGCTGGGGACAACCATAAAGTCTACGGCTATAGTGCGTGTTAAGGCGACACCATATTACGTGAGGATCTAAAAATGTTTGTTGGTTTGTTTGTTTGATTGGGGGTTAGCGCCGTACTTACAGTTATTTCACTCACTTGACGGCGTGCCAGCACAATGGTTGATGGAAACCACCCCTGACACCACTGGCAACAAACAAATACATCACAGGACAATACAAAGACATCCCAAACATATCGGCTTCCTCTTTCTCATTTATAGTACATCTGAATTAACGCCTGATTTAGTTGATGACCACAAGCAACTATCTTTGCAGCAGGGAGGCTTACATCGTAAATATGCGAGAACTGAATCACCACAGCATCTCAGGAACACATGTTCTTATACTGGTATGATGACATGAATGACCTGTTCACATCACAACATTCAAGAGCATGAACACTTGTCTTATACATCGTAATTGTTCCACGGTACAAGATAGAGCAAACTGACAGTATGGATCAAAACAATATACCCAAGCCAGTCAACGAGAGCCTTTTTATTACAACAAATACATCTTGAGTATTTTAATTTAGAAAAACGATTGTGTAAAGCCTTGTGTAATACACGTACTCGGTCTTCTCACACTGTGATATACATTTCACTTTGTTTGTTTGCGTTACACTCTCTACATTTCCTACATACATAACTGGAATGCCATCTTGTATCACAATGCCGCTCTTCAACATATGCGCATGCATTTCAAGATGTGTAGAACTCTGCACTACTTTATTTTAACTTAATGCGTCTGTAACATGACAGCATTGGAGACATTTTGGCATTGAAATAGAACATATCGCGAAGTCCTTTGCTTATTGTGCATAACAAACCATGGTTATTATCACATTATGAACAGTTCAGATCAAATTGTATATTTAGACACTGCTATCCTTTGGTAGTTTGTCTCCGCTTGGCCGAGATATATCTGACTGTGTTTCATTGCATACGGATGCAGGAGACCAACGAAAGGTCACGGCAACAAACGATAACTCTTGTTCAAGAAATAAGGTTGTGGCATCGCATTGACCCTCACAGTTGCGATATCTTCGAAAATGTGATGTCATTTGTTTATAGTGATTTAACTTCGTGATAACAAATACCTGGTGTCAGTTGCTCGAAAGACTTAGTCGCCAAATTAAATCGCTAATAGTGGATTAGAGATAGACCTTCAACGTGACGTGACGTTATTAAATAGATTATTAAATTTAAAAGCACTTGGAGCAACCCGCCACTGGGTCTCGCTTCATTTCATTTATTTCACCAGAAAAACAAACAATATGAGAAAAGTGGTCTTAACTTAGTTTTGCGTAAACTAAGATTGCTTTGTGAAACTGGCTCTTGTTCCACGGATAGGATGACGCTACAATAGTTCTTGTTCAAAGTGAGGCGGTCTGTGGCTCGTTAAACTGCACGGATTAAGGACATGCTTCACTTTAATTTGGGAAAACATCACGATATACTCTTTATATTTTATCGTGATTCGTAAACTAGAGCCGTTCGTAACCTGGATTTCAATAAGTATATCGACCAACTGCATTGTAAAGGGGGTTTTGTGGAGAAGACAGACATAATACTTACTACGGTTGTTGAGAAACATCGCCATTGTTATTGATTTAATCAGAGGAAGGGGAAACACGTCTATAATCGTAGACCAGATCTGTTCAGTCTAATGAATTCTAGGTCACGTTTTCGGTGGTAAGGTTATCGTGCCCGTCTACAACTGTGGCTGATGTCACTTTGGCGAAAACAGAGCTCCGCCATTTATCTTATACTGACTACGCATAGCCGATGAGAAGCACACGGAATGCAAATGTGGTAGTAATAATAGCTTAACTCCCACAGCAAAGACGTTATTTTGTTTACAGCGTTTTAATTGATTTATTCAGTGATTGGTTAATTTGCGTACATAAATATGGCGGTTATGTACACCATTAGCTTCACAAACCATAAAACTTGAATTGATTACCTCTGTTAAGAAAATAGAACTGTACCTGGTTAACTTTTTTTATACAACCGAAAATCGTGAATAGTCCCAAACTCTCTACTCACTGGCTAAACAAATTCACCATAAAACTGATAGTTGTTCTTTACCGGAATAAAATGCTCTGGAACACATTTCCAAAATGTTAATCTAGACAAAGTAGCGAAAGAACGATATATAAGAGTATAGAAGTGCTTCCTGAAATATAACGTTTGTCAGAAAAAGGGTCTTCACGTCAGCCGACACTGGCGTTATACAAACCGGCTATAACAACATCAATATTTAAAAGACAGTCTTCAATTTTGCTAATGGGGTTTATTCTCTCGAATTTAATTGCGTTGAAGTGGGTTTGCAACGATATGTGAGTTCCTTATTATCTTGAATGAAACGAGAAGATACTCGTAAACTGATAGCGCCGTTTGTAGACACGTTTGCGCTTCAACAATTAAACTATTGATCTAATTATTATGACAATGATATATTGTTACAATATCTGAAGCTGCGAAAATACGAAGGCTCAAAGAGAAAGCGCACAGATGCCAGTTGAAGAGCCGAAAGTGCAAACGCGAAGAAGATACGAAACCCTGGTGCGAAGGCGCAAACCGATGATGGTAGGCGAAAGTATGAAGATGTTAAACGAAGCTGTGAATACGATGATGCGGAGCCATGGGACGAAGATATACTGTGTGAGGCGATTAAAGCGAGGCAACGATGGGAAGTTTCGTTTTGAAGGCAAGAAGGTGGCATGCTAAGATGTTGACTATCGACGGTGCGGTGGTTACTATCGACCATAGCTTCCTAGCATATTCCTTGGACTAACTGTTCATCTTCATGTCGTCACATATTTGCGTCTGCGCATCATCGGCACTTCGCTTCCTGCCATCTCAATTAATCAACCGCTTAATAGTGTAACATTATGATTCTTGTGTTTGCGATTGTAACACGAACTGTCTAAGTATAACGCTTATCCTATTATTTCATTAGAAGTTTAAAACTACAGGGCTGTTTTAACAAAGTCATTTTTAAACTTTGGGCCCCTAAAGGTTGGAGGCCGGGTGGGTGGTAGAATAGAGCGTCGAGCCCTGCAATAATCCAATAGTAGTTCCATCGAAATTAATTAGTCACAATTTAAAGAAAAAAAGATAATTGTATAAAACAAAGTTCAATCCACCATTACTTACGATCATTACAGAAGGCGGTGGCTCATGGGTCAATTAAGTGGGAAGCAAAGAGAAAATTTTATTTTGTTATTTTGCTAGTTAAGTATAGCACTCATGGAGTCCTTTACCTATGTCTTAATTCTGGATACCGCTGAGGAGGTTTCGCCCTTGCTGGTGGGGACATGGGTGGTGAAACTTAAAACTCCTTATAATAGCAACTCAACCACCGCCTACAAATATTGGGAAAAAAGAAAAGTAACAGAATATGATATAATCGAAAAAGTGAAACTGAACTGCCCAAAGTTTATTGTGATATCTAGTAAAGCTGAGAGTAAGCCTGTGTCAAAAACATCGCTGTTCGCTTTATAAAAGACCCATATAGCAACGCCAGGGACTAAAATGCGTGTGGTGGCATTTTGGGGAAATGCAACAGGTGGTAAATCTACTTAAATTAAATACGATTAAGAGTTAGAGACATATGCAGAGATCTCTCTTATCTATCAGAGGAAGAGATCTGCGCTGAGCTCAATGATCAAGGCATAACCAACGTTTAGCGCTTTACAACTGAAAATTATGGTGCTTTAATAAAACATAAAGGGAAACAACTGTTTTTCGACCTAAACCTATTATTTTTATTGCATATGTTCAAAGAAAAATATCTGTATTGCACGTGCATTCGGGTAAGCATAGCGGTTAATTAGTTAATTTAACAGGCGGGACTGTCGTCATTGTTCGAAAACACGATTTCGTGTGTCCCATTACTTGTGTATGCATTGGAAGGCATCTGTAACAACACGGAGTATACGTTTAGCATGTTTTCAGCTGACATGCGTTTTTAAAAAATCCGTTTATTAGTACCAGGTTGATATGTACAAGCGGTCGTTGTTGTTGTTTCACTTGGGGACTGAACCCTCACTTTCGGCTTTATATGAAAGCATCCACCAGTGCAGGCAACAGGGGACAGCCACGACTAGATGATAAAACTACCGTGTTTTGGAACAATGAGGTCAGTTCCGCTTTTAAATTAACTAATTAACGGCTATGCTAATTCCATTGCAATTGTAATACAAGATGGTTTTCATTTAAAATATGCAATGAAAATAATACGTTTAGGTCGAAAAACAGTTGTCTTTCCTTTTAACACCTGGTTATTGCTTTCGATACATCTACAGCGCCATAACACATCTACATTGGTCGTTACAGAGTGAGGGTAGATACCTTCATCCGCAACTCAACAAGGTTCTTCCAGTGTCAGAAGTTCGGACACGGTAAAGTTGTAGAGGTGGTTTGGTTTGCTTTCGTTGCTCTGAAGAGGATCAGGAGGGCTTTGACTGCACCAAAACAATAAAATATTGTAACTGCAATGACGCCCACATGGCCTCCTCCAAAGACTAGTCATTTCATAAAAGAAAAGCGAATCCAAGTGATTAAGTCGGAAAAAAGTTAGTAATATCGAGGCACGCCGCATTCCGTCTGCCTCAGGATGTTCAAGGGTCATCCCAGTCCTCTGCCAATGTCACGTAGAAAGTTTCTGTGTCTGTCGCGACACAGGCTTTCGTAACGTGGCTAACTAGGGATGAACACCCATCTGCTATTAAACATGAATGCCCTTCTGCTGTTAACGTAAAAATAAAACAAATAAAAACAAACATAACAAACAAAATAATAAGAAGAAATGAGACGATCAAACACAAAATAAAAAACAATCTGGCCATGAGCATTGCCCTTCCAAGGTCACAAGGGACGCTATTCAAACATTTTAGTTTAAACTGCCAATCAATGAAATTAACATTGTCAGGGTTGGAGCCCTCTCTCCAAAACTATCAACAAGCAAGTGCTTTGGATCGTAGCCGGTTGCTTGGTAAACCGCATTGATGCATTGGAAGGGATGGAGGTAGATATCAGGCCTCCTCCCTCTACAGCGCGCCTACTTCCGCCCAATGGCAATCCACCTCGGTTAAAAGCCAAGAGAACACCTAGTGCTTGTGGCTCGCCAAAACGAAACACTCGACAATGATGTTTATGAATGATTGTAAATAGCTGTATCTGACATAGTTCAATACCCGATATTGATTTTTTTTAGATTCAGCATGAAACGTTAAATATTTAATCGAATAAAAAAAAAAACCAAAAAGATAATGTTAACACTTATGTCTGTAGTTTTTAGTTGATTTGTTTCTCTTGTTGCCTATGATATTATGGCATACCTGGAATCTCGATCAAATTTAATCGTGCATTTCAGGGAGTCAAACCATGTAGAAAGCATAGCGAAAGTCTTTCGATTGTAAGTTATGTGAGCTAGCTGTAAGAGGATAATTTTCAGATAATAAATACAGTTGTGGATAATTATATCAATTATATCAAATCAAAATACACATTATTTACCAACCATAAACTATACCAGCACTTCACCTTTGCTTTGCACTGCCCCATAATAAACTGTTATCAATAGCTAACGATTATTACTGTTAGTTTATGGGATTCGAGTTAGAAAGCACTTAGAAAGCTTTCCTATTGCAAACACGGGTCTTCATCCAAGCTACTTCTGTGACGATTATTCCTCAAAGTAAAACGCATTATGGTTATTGATGCCATCCATTTGTGTTGATAGTATTTTAAGTCAGCGATGTTTTTTCATTAGGGGTTGTTTCGCTCATTCGTGAGCATTATTTCGCTGGCGTAACGTCTAATTATGACAGGGTTGACGTGAGGAAACAGCCAAATGAGTACTTAAATGGTACAGAAAAAGGCTTGATGATATCCAAAGTTACTAATTTATCACTTATTCTAATGCAGGGGTTAATGCCGTGGAACAATACACAATTTGTGATATTTTTTACAACAACATGCCTGATGCCCCAGTAATGGTAGAGTGAAGTGAAATCAACCAGATGGATTAATGCGTAGAAGTTAACTGATTAAGTCCCAAATAATCACCCGTTGTTTCTTGGAATATTAATGAAGCCCCCTATCTGATTAACACCCAGTGTTTAACAGTTTTTCCAGTGTGTGTGAGAAATGCGAGATACACACAATTTCATAGAATAACTTTATGTTAATGGATATTTTGGTTTTTATGCGTCATCTGCATCCCTTTCCGTTTCGCACAAAAGTTGCTACTATAATCTTAAGACTTTACTTTTAAACTTTCCTTGATCTAAGGTTAGTGCCGATACGTTTAAACTCGACTAGGTCATATTAAATAGCAAGTTTGGACGCTGAAGTATTGAGAAATAGTAATGGAAAGGCTATTGTTGATGGTTTGGTGGTAAACATAAAATAAAATAAAAGAGAGAGATTGGACAGCATTAAAATACCCCTCGGTTATTTTGGACGAGTTCTCGTGGGATTTATGCCCACCAACGAAGAATAAACATGTCGACAAATGCATTCAAGAATGTTGTCTTGTCTGCTTTAAACGCGCCTTTACATCTTCGTCTCGCATTTTACCAGCCATCATCCCATCCTTTAGCACCTTCGCTGCGCATAGCCGCGACACCACCTTCATGTCTTTGTCTCACATATATGTATCTTCGTCTCCCAATGTCGTACCTCGTCTTTCCAGTCACCTTGTATCCAAGGTTTTCACATGCAATGTGTGACCCTTATTTTCCACACATGTGAAATACACGTGTTCATCTTTAAAAGTTTAATTAAATTTTCGGGACACTGACCACTTAAATGATTCATTGAATAAGTCTGTTTTCATATCATAATGAAATATACAGGTAGCTACATTATGTGCTAACACAAGTCGCCTCCAGTGACCACATAAGAATACGTGTACCTCAACATTGATATAATATGCTCTTAAATCTGACCCTATCGAAGTTTCTGATCCTGCTTAATGCAATTTCTCTACACATTAAAGCCTACATTTCGTAGGAATCATATCAGCGATGAGCCATCAACCCTTCGAACACAAATAAGTGAAAATATTATTAGGTTAGTGTATCTGAATTAACACCTGATTTCGTTGATGGACACAAGCAAATATCTTTACAACAGGGAGGCTTACATCGTAAATATACGAGAACTGAATCACTACAGCATCTCAGGAACTGTCCGGGTGATGATTGCCAAACACATATTCTTATACTGGTATGATGACATGAATGACCTGTTCACATCACAACATTCAAGAGCATGAACACTTGTCTTATACATAAGAATTGTTCCACGGTACAATATAGAGCAATCTGACCATCATAAAAAAAATACAGAAGCCAGTCAATGAGAGCCTTTGTATTACAACAAATAAGACTTGAGTATATTAGTTTAGTCAAATGATAAACCTTGTGAAATACAGGTACTCGAGCTTCTCACACAGCCAGATATGGTTCACTTTGGTTTTCACATCAAAATCTCTACATTCCCTATAGACATTGTTGTGCAGCAACATTACTGGAATGCCATCTTGTAGCACAATGCGCCGCTCTTCAACACATGCACATGCATTTCTCTATGTGTAGAACTGCACTACTTTATTTTAACTTAATGCGTCTTTAACATGACAGCACTGGTGACATGTTGACATTGAAAAAGAACATAAGGCGAAGTCCTTTGCTTATGTTACTAAAAACAAAGGGGTATTGTCAAACAGATCGTCAAGTGTCGAAATCACAAATCGTTTGCCGTTTGCATTACAAACTATGGGTATTGTCAAATTATTAACAGTTCAGGTCAAATTTTATATTAGAACACAGCTTTCCCGATTTGCTGAAAATAAGGTTTTTAACATTTAACAGTTTGTCTCTGCTTGGCCAAGTTATCTGACTGTTTTAACGCAGATGCACGAGACCAACGAAGGGTCACGGAAACGAACGACAACTCTAGCACAATAGATAGACACAATACATTAGGTAGCGTCATCGTCTTGACCCTTACAGTTGCGATATCTTCCAAAATGGGATGTCATTCGTTTATGGCGAATTTACTTTGTGATAACCAATATCTGGTGCCAGTTGCTCAAAAGACTGAGTAGCTAACACTAAATTAATTCGCTAACAGTGGATTACAACTAGACAACACATGACATGGCGTCACCAAATAGATGATTCAATTTAAAAGCATTTCGAGCTACGCGCACCGGTCTTAGCTTACTTTGAATGTTACTGTCAACATTTGTCGTCATCGTTATTACGAAAGCTAAGATCTTTTTGTGAAACTGGCTCTTGGTCCACGGATAAGATGACGCCACCATATATCTTGTTCAAAGTGAGACGGTCTGTGGCTCGTTAAGCAGCACGGATTTAGGACATGCTTCATTTTTATCTGGGAAAACATCAAGATGTACTCTTTATATGTGATTGTGATTCGTAAACTATAGCTGTTCGTAACCTGGATTTCAATAAGCATATTGAGTTAACAAAATAATCAACTGCATTGTAAAGGAGGTTTTGTGGAGAAGACAGACATAATACTTACTACGGTTGTTTAGAAACATCGCCATTGATTTAATCGGAGGAAAGGAAACGTCTATAATCTTAGACCAGATCTGTTCAGTCTAATGAATTCTAGGTCACGTTTTCGGGGGTAAGGTAATCGTGTCCTTCTAGAACTGTTGGATTTACATTCTGATGTCACTGTGGCTAAAACAAAGCTCCGCCATTTATCATAGACTGACTACGCATAGCCGATGAGAAGCACACGGAATGCAAATGTGGTAGTAATAATAGCTTAACTCCCACAACAAAGACGTTATTTTGTTCAAGGCGTTTTAATTGATTCATTCAGTGATTGCTTTATTGGTGTTGAACGCATGCTCAAGAGTAATTTGCGTACATAAATAT
The DNA here is from genome assembly GCA_030265115.1 of Mopalia vespertina. Classification (NCBI taxonomy): domain Eukaryota; kingdom Metazoa; phylum Mollusca; class Polyplacophora; order Chitonida; family Mopaliidae; genus Mopalia; species Mopalia vespertina. The sequence continues at coordinate 6,774 of JAQQZZ010118167.1, read as the reverse complement.
ATCAACTATGTATACCGCCAGTAAGTTGTTCCACAAACCATACAATTTGTATTGATTAGCTCTGTTCAAACAGTAGGTGTCCTTCAGTGCTAAGAAAAAAAGCATAACTAAATTCAATGGATGAGAGCTATTTCGGCTACTAATGTGACCCAGGTAGAAGAATTAAGCTCAAAGGACTGCCAATATTACAGAGATACTTAAAAAAGTGGTCGTGAAATATCAGATTCTGCGTAGCCCCCCAAAAGATGAGATTGATTGGTGTTTTACACCATGCTTAAATCGTATTTCGCTTATATGACGGCAGTGTATTCCAACAACAATCGATACTAGCACAACCAAGATGTGGAGCGTTTCCATAATGTTGGAAAGTTAATTTGCCTCCAGTGCTAAGTAGAAACAGCATTGCTACTCTTCAAACAAACTGCCCTTAGCCCCAAATATGAGGTATCCATTAGACTATGGTAAACAGTAAGGACCCGTCCATTGCTTTAAGCTGCGGAAGAGGACCCACCATTTATCGAAATCGACTTTTCGTTGATATTTTTCGATATCGATAATCCATTTATCGATAAATGTCACCGACTTATTGATATATAAAAATTGTGATTCCTGTTCCGCAGCCGAAAATCATAAATATTCCCTAACTCTCTACTCACTGGCTAAACAAATTCACCGTTACACTGACAGTTGTTCTTTGCCTGAACAAAATGCTCTGGAACACATTGCCAAAATGTTATCTAAGAAAAGTAACGCTTGATCGAAATAACGACATATCAGAGTAAAGAAGTGCTTCTACATATATAACGTTTGCAAGAAAAGTGGTCACATCGGCAGCCGACATTGGCGTCATAAAAACCGACTATAACGACATCAATATTCAACCGGCAGTTTTCCTTTCTAATTTGCTAATGCTGTTCATTCTCTCGAACTTACGTTCGTTGAAGTGGATTTGCAACGAGATGTGAATTCCTTATTAAGATACTCCTTCACTTCAGTTTGATTCTATTCTTGTATTGCTTCGGTTACTAATACACCGATTAGGCCTATTCACAAACACAGTAATTACAAGCAATACAAAAAGCTGACTGTGCATGGTCGGGAACAGCAAGGCATTGCAATACAGCACTTCACTGTAAATCGGTTTATCAATGCAGTAATAATTTACTGTCCGCAATAAACACCGTATAGATACCCCCTTACTTATATTCCAGCATATGTTCAGTCTTCAGGACATGAGAATGTGATGGCGCGAATTGGTCATTGTATCCACGTCCTAAGTTGTTACGTTTTTATGGGCCACAGCTGTATCGCTGATATACGCTGTAGGGTGAAATTTAACTCCTTGTATATTAAATAGTTTCATTTCTTTCATTTTATCTGCCAACCCACTGCCTATGAATTAAAAATAATTATTTTTTATTGAATAATCTCCAACGATCGATTGACTGATTAGTGTTTTACGTCACACTCAACGGTATTTCAGCTACGCTATTGCCTGAATATATTTTTAATTTATTTGTTTATCCATATTCTATATTAAAAGACAGTTCCAATCAGTATCACCTTGTCATTAAACATGAAAAAGATAAACAAGTTGTGAAGTCCTGCATAAGTGTAAAAAAAACTTAAATACGTCAACATACCAAATATTGGATCTAAACATTGTAAATATTGTGTTTTAAATTATGTTTATTATATATATTTACAATCATTCATAAACTTTAATTTTATGATACACACCAATCTAAGGAGCCCGATGACAACATCACCAGCAATGTTGCCAAACGGGTCCTTCATACAGGTGACCATTACCGCTGCTACAATCCATGCATATTGCCGGAGTTTAGTACTTGGGCAAACATACAATCGTTTAAGTACCAATTATAGTCCTTCTGATACAAAAGTAAGAAGTTAGGCACTGAGATAAAGGTTATGTTTAAGGAGAAAACTTCATAGTGACTAGAAAACACTCTTCCTTATGATCGCCACTTTATTTATCACGTTTGTGTAGAAACGCACTGAATTGAATATGACTGGAGAATAATATAATATTAACTATTTCATCATTTATTTGAAACTCAGCAGAAAAATCATTATTTTAGTACATTTGTTTAGATGATCTGCTATGGTTCATTTGTAATGCGTTTGCCTTGGTAACACAAATGCGATTGGGTTCCTGGGAATTGTAGTGATCAGGAAGGGTTGGAAATGAAGGTGTCTTATGCGCTGCAATGTACTGATGAATCCCTGAAGCAACATTGAATTAAATACAGTCACATATTTATCCACTACTGCGAAATAAAGCTTTTTACCATTTCCTCAAGTCTTTCCGAAAAGTCTCCAGGCTATATTTTGTTTGATAATCAGTGAGTGGTCTTGAAGCTTAAAAGAGAACAAATTAGTTTACCAAGATTTCGTATTAAACCGTATTCGATAACTTCCGTTTATCGCTAACAATATAAAACGTGCAGTGACTTGTCCACTGGACATCTTATCCGGAAGGTGATTAAGTGCTAGCTATAAAACCACGATTTACCGTAAAATACACTGTGTCCAGAAGTACATGCACTGAACATTGCACAATAAATATGTTGTCGTTTCCATAATGCATGCATTTGTTCTGAAATAAGATGCTTGCGCAATTTATATTTGTTGACATTCACTTAGTGGTGTTGATGATATCACATTGGTTTACCATAAAATGTGTGAGGAAGATATACCATGCGAGGCGAAGGTGAGGTTCAAATATGCAAGGCAAAGATGGAAAGTTTCGTTTTGAAGGCGCGAAGGTGGCACGCTAAGATGCAAGGACACGTTTACTCTACATCTACGGGTTACACATACTTCAGTTCAAGCCTTGGTGTGCGGTGGTTCCTATCGACCATAACTTTCTAGTATATTCCATGGACTAACTGTGCATTATTTATCATCATGTCCTCACATATTTACTTCCGTGCAACATCGGCGCTTTGTGTCATCGCATCTCAATCAATCAACGATTGTGATAAAAACATTATGATTTTATAGGGTCTGCGATTACAGCGCTTGGTGTCTTGAGTTTTACTTTAAGGCGTTTTGTTTCACTAACAGTTACTACAAGGCTGCGTTGACAACAACCCGCGCGGAAGTTATCTTATTAAAATGATGGGACATAAGACTGCGGATCACTTTATTGAGGTTCAAAACAGTTACCCAGTACGTAACCAAGGCGTTATCGTCTATAGAATACATGAAAGCTGGACCAAATTTCATCTTGAATTCGAGAAAGCCAATCCATGTCGGAAGTATATCAAAAGTCCTTTCTTTTCTAATGCAAATTTCGTGAACTGGCTGTGATACGGAATTTGCCAGATAATTAATTAACAAGCGGAGAATTAAGCTCAATTATATAAAATCGTCTACCACACATAAAATATACCAGAACTTAAATTTTGCTCAGTACTGTCTCATAATAAATTGTTGTCAATAGATAACGGGTATCAGTGTTTGTTTATCAGAATCGAGCCAAGAAAGCACTATCCTATTAAAAAACATTCATCCAGGTTACTTCTGCGATAACTACTTTTTAAAGTTAAATGAATTATGGCTATTGATGCCATACAAATTTGTTAATGGTATTTTGCGTCAGTGGCGATATTTATAAGGGGTTGTTTTTCACATTCTCAGAAGCCACCTAACAACCAAACGCTTGCGTAACGTATAATTATGGAGTACTTAAATGGTGCAGAAAAAGGCTCGATGATGTCCAAAGCTGCTAATTTATCACTTATTCTAATGCAGGGCTAACATTACACAATTTGTGGTCATAGCTTATGCCTGATGCCCCAGTAATGGTATAGTAAAGTGAAATCAACTACATTGTAGATGGATGTATGCGTAGAAGTAAGCCCATTAAGTACCAAATGATCACCCGTGGTTTCTTGGAATATTAATGATCTAATTAACACCCAGTGTTTAACAGTTTTTCTAGTGTGTGTGAGAAATGTGAGACACACGGCATTGTACATCGGCTATAGACAACTCCATTAAGATGTATTTATGTCTGATTTTAATTGAATAATCTCTCTTATCGAGGGTATTTGCAATTCAGCACAGACAGATCGACTAAACGCTATGTTACGTTTTTTTACGATCTTTAGCCATTTCAGTTTTGTTGTTTCGCACAAATGTTTCTACTATAATCTTTAAACTTGATTTTAAAACATTTTGCCAAACACATGCGGAAACTTCAAACATATTAACGGTGTTTTCTTACAACTTGCTGCAAGTGTATGCAGCTGTCGTTACACGAGGCAGCAGTCTCAAACATTAAAAAAGAAAATATTTAAAGTCTAACATTTTGTTCCTTGATTGTGATGCTTTTTGTAAATAGGAGTTTCAGAGCAACTGACACTCAACTCCAAATATGTGATGGCCAGTTTTAGAACTATTAAGCCATCATAAATATTCAAAAATTCAAACCCATCATTGATGCTTCCTCCTTCATATATATACATGTATGCAGCCAGATAACGGACTGAACAGGTGCAATCATATTGCTGCGTTGAGATGAAAGTTACCTTCAGCTTGGACCAATCGAACTGGATTGGCTTAGGGTTGTGAGACTGTTCTTGCTTTCTTTACTTTTTTTTTTTCGTGGTAGGGTAATTTGCTCAGAGCAAAACTTTTTTGAATTTGTAATTGCTGTTGGGATATACTGCCATCAATCAATCAATCAACCAATCAATCAAACCAACAGTATTAACTTCCATTCAGTATGATTCCATCTTCGGAAACATTTAGTCTATAATTTAATAAAGTCTTTGTCGATGCATGTACAATAAGCCTGCATACGTTACACCGGGTGACACGTGTATCTATTCTATAATGTATTCATTTACTTGAAATCTAGCAATGTTAAGGTGTGATATGTGTATGTTATAATGTTTCTATAGCCCTTTGACAAATCAAAATTAGTAAATTAGAAAAACCTTTTTAACAGCTTAGATTGTTATGAAGTGGGGTAAAGACCAATACTTTTAGATGGGAGATTGAATTTGTTCTTTAGATCGGCTAGTCTGGTGTTTTTGGCACCAGAGCTCTGAATTGGGTGCAAGATATCCAGATTTATAGGCAAGATAGTAACATGAGTATTACATTTAACAATGGACAAGAAATAAAGACAGTTATAGAGCGATTGTCGCCTGTAGTATCTTGGATGATTCCTTGGTGTTCTCTATTTTAGTCCTTTCATAATTCACTCGTTGGCCTCCTGTGTACTTAATATACCTGGAATAGGTAAGTCTCCATATTATGCACACAAATTATTTTTGAAAATAATTTTACGACCCTCATGTCCACTCGTGACAAGACTCATGGGAACACTGTTAGGCTAAACGAGTCTAAGTTATTTTGCTGTTCAGTTTTTTATGCTAGGCGCCACCGTATTTGAGGTCATATAGGTTTCTCTTCAACCGGAAACACAATATTTGGTCCGCCACTGTGTATGTGTGGTGGAATGACTTCCCGCATGAACATTCAACCAAATTAAGAGAGGTAATTATGTGTTAACAACAAAACCAGGTTTTTTTCATAAAGAGTGTGATGGACGAGCAGGGATTTGTAGGCTATGGCGACTTAATGTCCCACCATCCTAACGGTGCGTGCCTTTCTTGCAGAAATGGAAAATTGACAGGAATTCATACGGGATGAAAATCGGAAAATTGTCCATATTCTTTATGCAGACAAGCGAATGGCCAGAGGTATAGTATAAACTGATGATGGTCAATGTGACATAAGGTCTTTCGCGGACTCACTGTTAATATCTGTGGGTAAATGCATGTCATATGACGATGATCGTGGAACTGCGAACACGCTCTACTCGTTTATACTTCTGATGAACCGGCCACAGAATCAGCACGCGGATTTCATCACTTGTTTACCAACATTATCACTCAACATGCGTCCGACGTCGCATTGTGTCGTCTGTCATATACTTGACATTCGGCGGTTTTGATCGGGCTACCGGTTTCGTATGTTTTCTAACTATAGCAGATGCAATAAAATGTACAATATTATTTATCGCGTAACTGGTGTTGTCGCAAATTGAAAATTAAATTCAAATTACACTGAAATGTGAGCGGATCTCTTCGATTATTGGATCTTGTAAATATAAATTCAACTTAAATTCTATTTTAAATGTTTGTATATGTATATACATATCTGTTCCACCATCACAGTCAACGCAACGTACTATCTAGCTTTTCACCGCAGATTGTAACTATGGAATAAGTCATCTTCAATTATGGAAAAAGAAGTTTAAAAAAATGTGTCAATGTTTTGATATGGGTCACAATAAAATGGAACAATTTTGTTAATTTAACATCGAAAAAAAAGGTGTATTGCGTAATAAATAGTTCAAGCAAATGACAGAATCAATTATTATTGCACTTAGACGTTAAAAGGCTTTATTTGACGTTTACTCAACTGTTAAAATGAGTATGAATATTACACGTCTCTCTGTTTGGTTCGGACAATTTACTAAATGTGAAATATGAGCAGAAGGATCTCCACGAACATAATTCTCTTTTTTGTCTGAAAAAAAGGCGACATGGCAGAGTTCCAAATTGAAGCACTCTCTTTTACAGTTACTCAACTCTTTTTCAGACTCATTAAGCTTTCTATTATGGAAACCTATCCTGATTGACACGTCATTTCTTGCACCAGACAGATCATTGTTATTGACCAACTCTCAGAGGTATATCATGTTACAGAAGTCACATCTAACTAATCCCG
>JAQQZZ010118156.1:0-14787 GCA_030265115.1 Mopalia vespertina | reverse complement strand
AACTTCATTGATTATTGGATGACAAAATTTGTCAAACTCAGCAGCAAAATTCAAATTTAGACATAGACTGCAAACAATTTTGGAAACCTATAAATAGGTCCTCCTAAATTAAGTTTGCATATTAAACCATGGGGAAACCCCGTTCTGACTGAACAACACAGGCCTGCCTATGGGTGAAATATTCTTCATTAAGCATGGGATTAAGTCACAATTGATCCTTCATGTATAAATTTGTACCTACCACAAGACATGAAACCACTACCAGTTGTTTGTAGATATTGCATTAACAGGAAGTTAAATTTCTTAAGCCTTAAGTGTCTATGCAACCTGTTAACGTTGATTCGTGGGACTCAGTAGGTTTAAGTTTCTATTTTACACAACTTTCACAATCTAGTCCAGAAAAAATAAAAACCTACCAACAGGTATTCTTTATATAAAAGTGTTAACGTTTTACATTTTTTTTAATGCTGTGTTGGCAATATACAAACAAGTACACATGTCTTCACTGTTAGGGATCAGCCCTCGGTTTAGGCTCATTATCCTACAAATTAGATACAGTTTACATGCGACTAGAATAAAGTAAATGAAATGTAACAACCCAACTTTAAGTAATTCTGAGAAACAAGACTGTCCAGTAGGCCTACAGTTACGCAACTTATTTTAAAATCTTTTTTGCTTAGCTGTTTTGTCCCTGTAAGTAAAATTTTCAGACCCCTTAAGAATTTCTGGAGTCGGAATGATATGAGACTTAGATGAAATTCAGACAAAGTGAAATTGCTTTTTTTTTTTTCACTTTTAAACAAAATTGAAAGAAGGGAGGTGGAGATTTTCAAGTTAAAGTGGAGCGCTACTCTATAAAAGCATAACCAGAAGTTTGTATGATATTAATGGTGGTTTACGGAACTTCCAATTAAAAACCTTTTTGCATTTCTGACTGATCATGATCAATTTGGTATCTATTTTAAGTTGTTTCTTAACATATTAAAAAAGAAAGGCTTTGGCTATGAATTGGGGTACATTATATACAAGCCCACCACTGAACAGGTCCCATCATGCTGAACATTTGCTGGCTGTAAGATGTATTGGAAAGGAGTCCTTTCATAGGCTAAGGAAACAATTGGACATGATTGATGCAGGGTCGAGAAAAGTGCTCTAATGATGCCGCCGCTCCAGCTCAAGGCTCCTTCCTAGGGCGAAAAGATTTCTTATGCCATTCATTGGTCTGGCTTTATCTGAAATAAGTTGGAATGGATCGAATTCTGTATTGGAGTCTTTCCTATGTTCAGTGATGATTTATATCATAACCATTAATGGTACAGATTTTATTTTCATAGAATACTGATTTCCCTCTCGAATGGAAGCTGGCAATATAATCATATGATATGTGGGTGAAACTAATAAATACCATAAATACTATAATGTGTAGATTGATAAATAAGCACATATAGTATGCTTAATTGTGACACACATTTTCTCTCAATAAACCGTTGTTTTTTTAATTTTTTAATTTCAACAGTATAATTTGCAGTTGGTATCTGGGTACAATATTAATTATCATTCAATCATTGTTTGACGGTTTACATTCAGAAAAAATTTGTCATTTAAGATTTTTGTTACAGTGTATATTGTTGAAAGCTGACAAAAGAAATTCGATTTCATTACATGGCTTTTTTTTCTTTCTTCATTCTTTGCTTATATAAATGCGTCATTAAGCTGTTAAATTTCTCAACATTAAAGAGCCATTATTAGAGAAATTACCTTATGTATGTTGTAAAAACAGTAGGGAAACTTTTTATTTTAAGATGTTTCAATTATTTAATGTCAAATTTACAGAACTTAATAATAAATTTTGTAATTAACTTCCCATCTGTGATGTTAAGAGGAAACATTGACAAGACATTGACACTATTTACATTACATACATGTACTGCATGCAATTTTAAAAGAATTACCTTTCTCCCAGTCTTCCCGGATTGTATTTGGCATTGGATTTATTTTAAAAAAAAATCAGAATTGCATGCATGCTTTGACTTGAGACATTGAATTCTCTTCATGCCAGGGAATGGGATGAATATATGAATTGAAATGAAGCTTACTAGTATACTTGATGATAACCACATTGATATGGAATCTGGATCATTGCTGCTTTAGACAACTAGATATTTTTTCAGTGGTTGCAATGTCCCTGACCCATAAAATACTGAGTTTTTGTTGTGGTAGTCCTAGTTTTTACGAAGGGTGATTAAGCAAAGAATAATAAAAGAAGATGTACTACCTTTGTTATTGTACATATACATGTGTTGTTTTTTTTTAAATGATCATGATGATTGCTAAGTGGTTGGTATAGTATAGCATGTGCTTTATAGCTACATGTATGAACAGATTCAGAATTCAACTCTGAGTTTCTGTAAAATTGATTTCGTTTGTTGTTCAGGTACATACATGCATACTGGTTTTGACTTCTATAAAATTTACTTCACCAATGAAGGGAATACTCACATACGAGGTGCACATATTGCATTAGCTCAATAGTACACAGAGAAATATGCAGAACCCTATCAGCTTTTGATTTGCATTAAATTATGGAATGTTACATTTACAATTATAAATGTTGGTTCATATTGTGGCACCATCCTTGACTGGAATGTTACCATGCATTTATAATCTTTGCTGCAGTTTGACAGTGTTGGCTGGGCTGGTGGTAACAGCTGATCGAATATAATGCCTACAGCATACAGGGCTGGGAAGTATGCACGGTTGATGTTTACTGTTAGCCCAGGCAACAAGCTTGTGAGCTGCTGACAGCTGGCCGTCAGCTTTGTGAGCTGCAACCTGGAAAATATGAAGTGCTTTTGGATTGTAACTGTTAACCCAATGCTAAAACAGGTGTTTAAAATGATAATTAAAAGTTACTTGAATCTCTTTTGAATAATGACTTTATTTACCTGGGAAGGCTGGGCTGGCATGTAATCTATTTATTAGATTTTGTCTCTGCATTTCATTCATGTAAAGTGACTGTTTAATCAGGTGTACAGCTCTGCAAAAATTGAAGCCTTGCTGCCTTAACTGTAGTAAGTTTGAGCTTTGAAAGTACGTGTATGTGACTATAAGTCCATTTTATAACATATGAAGCATGTGTGAACAGGGGCTTAGTCAGAAATCAAAAGTATGGTGTCCAAAGGACGGGTGGACACCCCTCTGCCTAAGCCCTTGTACAGTATGAATCATGCAAATCTGTCCCAACCAAGGTGGACTAAATTTTCAGATCTTAGGAGTTGGTCCTATAGTTGGGCTCATGTAATGGTGTACTGGTGATTGATACTCATGGAGAGTAGTTTTGGTGGTCTGGTGTGTTTTTTTTTTGAAGAAATTCTAAAATTGTTTCATTGTACATCTTCAAGTGGTGTAATGTTCAACAATTTATAGCAAGTGTTAAAATAATAAGGTTTAAAAAGTATTCTTTTTGGTCAAATTTGATCAAATGATCAGTTTTGTTTTACCGAAGGGGAATGTATACATGTAAGCTATACATGGATTCGTTTTACCGTTCACCTTTCCTGAACTTTAATGGTGTGTACTGCAGGAGTATTTAGGTTCTTATAAATGTCTTCACCCTAATCTGCCCTCATGGGGTTTCCAGCTGCTTCCACTTCCCATATACTCTATCAGTATGTACATGTACACTATGGAAGAACATGTAGGAGGAACCTGATACACCCATGCTGTCAGAGAAGTAGGGTAGACAGATGTAATAAAAGAGGACCATGGATGATTCATCAGGATGGGAAAGCCCTATCCCTGGCGACATCAGCTGTGATTGGATTCCACCCCTGTTGACCCAAACCCCATCATAGCACATGGCCACTACCACAGCCTCATTCTACAGTCTTGACTTGTATTTCTTCCTCCCTGCCTTTGTGCAATCCTTATTGCTGAGGGGGCTTTGGGATTATTATGGTTCTACATGTACATGTACAGAAGACTAGCTTCCAGTCTACTTCACATATATGAAGAGTACAGTAATATTGGGCAGCTAGCCAGCCATTGTATAACTTTCTGTTTTGCCATCAGTTTTAAGAACTAGAGACAGACAGTCTTTTAATAAACATCCAAAAATAAATTCAGTAATCAGCTTTTTAATTATATATATTTGCTTGTGTGCATGTATTTTTATAAATTTGCATCTTACAGGGTGTGAAATTGAAATCCTTTGTACATGTTTACATTTATTTTATTCATTTATGCACCTTTCCCCTCGTTGTGACATTGCTGAAGTTTGAATCACAATTGGTTCAAAGCACATTGAAATGTGACTGTACATGCATAATGCACTTGAATATACATGTATCTATCAATAGTACTGTACATTTTAGATGTTAAAAGCATTGATGTCCTGCGTTACTTTTGTACATCTCGTACACCATGCTCAGGCTTTAATGTGTGTGTATAAAATGCTGACAAAAGCATGTCTTGATGTTTTTCAAGTTACAAGTTTGTTGCTCACTTTATGTGTAACATTATCGTTCAGTCCACCCATTTGGCTGACATACTGTCCTAGTAGGTAAATGAACTTCAGCATGACAATGTGTCTTAATACATTTTCAATCCAACAATCAAACAAACAAACTTTCAAAGTTCATGGACCTGTCCAGTAGGTTTGTGAAGACAATTAACTTGTGCAGCATACTAGTTAAATTTGTGTGTGTATTATAATACGTTAATTAATTAATGCGGAAAACCCCCCATGTTTTTTGTAGATGCTGAATGCTGAAGATACTATTGTTCTCTGTTGTAACAACTAAATTTGACCAGTAGTCCATGGTATATTTTCTGGAAACTGTAATGTGTTATTCCATTTTTCTTTACCAGATGTAAATATGTATTTGTCATATTAAAGTAGCATGATGTCCAATCCCGATCACATAATACAGCCATCCCTTATAAAAAAGTACCATTGTGTACCACGGATTTACTATTGAATGAGGCCAATGTACTGTGGTATACCATGGTATACCATGGTTTTACAATGGTATTTTGGTCTACACCATGGTATTTTTTTATAAGGGATATAGCTCTATAGATTAATGGCCTTTAAATGTATTGATTACAATCATTAGGTCTTAAAGAATGAATATACTGGCTGTCAAACTTAGCTGAATGTATATTTATAGTACAATGACTGAGATAAAAGATAGAGTTGGGAGTTTTCACAGCAGGTGGTTTAACTCTAAGATAAGGCATATATAAGTCTTCTGAAATAGATCAGCATATGTCTTACATGTCGTATGTTAAAACCTTTGACATGAATGTCAGTGTTTGACATCAGAGTTAAACTTCAACAAAAATGTTTTCTGCTAGCCTATAAAAGGGCAGTGCTAAACATGTTTTATTTTGAAAAACTAAAAACATTTTGTGACTTCTTTTGATTTTTTCTGGGCACTTCTCTCAATAATGTGAGAAAAGTTTCTGTTTATATATTGTTTCACTTGAACGTTAGTTAATGAATAAACAGTACAGTACGGTGTTAATTAATTAGTAGCAATTGATAACAAGACGTCATAAATACCAAGGAAGTACAATGTCAGATTTTAATAGAGCATCAAACTGTCCTGTTTTTTAAAATCTGTGAGGTGTGTCCAGTGTATCACATCAATGTTAGTCATTACAGTATAATTTACAGTTTGTGGGTGCATTTGTTTCATGTAAAATATTTAGAATCCGGCAGCAATAAACAGTAGACCTCTTGATACAAGGGTACACGTTTCAGTATCTTATCCTTTTTATCAAATCTTTCTGTGACCTGAAGTTGTAAAATGTATTCTACTTGTTGTGGTGGCACACACTAGCACACATTGCAGCATTTGTCAACTTGAGCCATGTGAATGGTCATTGTTTGTTCCTAGTGATGTCGAGTGGGGTTTCCTCCACCTGTTTGTATCTGAGTACAATAGCGTAAAACACTAATCATGCTGACCAAAGTCTATTTGGCTAACCAAAATTGGCATATATCAATGATGTATGGTACATGTATTCAAGTTTGTGAAAGTGTTAGCTGCTGTTCTTGATGTTTTTGTTGAAGCTGGTGCACTATTATTGTATACCAGTGGTATGTAGTTTGTTATTCACAGTGACCTACATAAGACTGAGCATGTATATATTTATTATGGACTGTGTACACACTTTGTATGTAGCATGAAAAAGTTGGGGTAACATAAACATGTTATATAAATTAAAGGCTGTGTGCTGAGAGAACTAAAGGCTATGGAAAATAAATTATTTTCTGAGAAGAAGATAAAAATAGAACTGTCAGGTGATATGAATGACCACTAAATTCAGTGAAAGCCTATCAGGCTTACTTTCAGCGCTGCCTGTGAAGAAATGTGTTCATGTATATATTTGAATAAATTAAGAGATGTATGTATTTTGTAAAGTGTTGTGTTGAAAGCAAAATGTTGTGTAGTATTATAAACTTGTCTGTAAATGTTTGGAGTAGGATTAGATGCAGAGTTCTGTATCTCTGATCATCTATCATATCATGGCGTAAAGATACGTAGAGTTTGAACGCTCTTAATCGTGTAATTTTAAGTTTTTATTCCACCGACTTTTGTGTGTTCCATTAACTACTGTCAAGTTATGTTTTGTATTCTGAACGCTGTGATAAATTTTTTATTACAATTGTGGCGTTAATTCATGCGGAATCCGCGTTTAAAAAAATGGAATATCACAGACCAACTATTTGTTGTCAACCCGCCATATTCCTAGCCTGGCCCGTCTCCCACAATGCATCATAATATAGGAGCTACCGCTGTAGGGCAATTACACGATTAGAAGCCTTCAAACTCAGTATCTAGAGTAGGATGTGTTTATATTGACAAAGCCTTATACTGTTATGGTTATATGACTAGGATTTCATCCCTGTACTAGTCTATAAAATAAGAAATTGCTATGAGAGACAAATGCTACCCAGGCATTGTCTTACTTACTGTATCTGTTAGCCAGACGATTACTTTAATAATATTGTGGAAATCACTGTAATTATATAAATATATGCTGATAGTCTATTAAATGGTTTCTATTCTTAAGGGCCCGCGGTCGTGGCTTAGTGATTAACGATATGTATGTGCCAAATTATTTTTGTCATTTTATTCATTGAACATAATTAAAAGTGTGAAATTAGCATTCTAAATAGGTGGTTTTTTAAGAATATATTTTTATTTAGAGGACGCCCACGACCATGCTACAGTACTGTGGTTAGTGTATCAGACTACTGATATACCACTCACATAATTTTTTCTCCTGGTCGACTTCAGGTTTATGAAGGAGTCATGCGTGGTGGCTCTGGCAATAAGGGAAGTGTTTTTTATGATGTTTCATCTTGGATTTCTGCCGTTTTTAAGAAGAGGTGAATGAGAAAAGGACAATCCATTCCATCATTTAAGTGAAATACCCTTTAGCATGATGTTAAACACTAATTAAGCCAAGATATAATCTAATAAGGAGATGTATTTATACTAAGAGAGTGTACAATGTAGCATCCTGTCTACTGCCATTAGCTCTGTTTAGCAGCCTACTGTACATGTACATGTAGTGTTAATTTAAAAATGTGACGTTTAAATGTATTTGACATCACAAAAGTTGTGATGTCAAATACATTTAAACGTCGCATGTCCATGCATTTCATTTCACCTGTTGAATGGTACGACACAGCCTATGAGTGTGGAGTGGTAGAATTCAGTCACCTGAAAGGTCAAGGTCATCTCATATGACACCTACACAGGTAGAAAGGAGAGAAGACTGGAGGGCTGGATCAACAAACTGACAATAAATCCCACACTCTTTGTCAATATTAGACCTTACCTCTTTTTAATTGAAACCCAGCATGTCCTCAAATTCTGGGTCACATGTATTGTAGTCCTCACGGATACATCTACCTGTCATTTGGCAGGTCCATTTTAGTGGAAGAAATCCCCCCAAAAATCAACTGGTCAATTGGGCCAGTAGTTAACAACATTGTCTAGTCCACACATTATTGAACTGGTCCACAACTCTCAAAGGTACATGTATATGAACAGTGTCAGAAGTCAAGTCTGAAAATACCTTCAGTTTGGTATGACAGACCAGTTGCAAGTGAAATTTCCTTAGGTGCATTTGATTTCGGCATTTAAACTCACTTTGAAAACTACAGTAGTAGAGGAGAGCCCCCATTACATCTGTGAAATTCCTTTATCTGGTTGGTTGTTTTAAGAGTATCATATGTCATAGACCCAAATTTCCAGGTATCAATATCCAGAAATTCGCTTTTCATTTCAAACACATGAACATTTTCGCTAAGAAAATATGAAAGCGCGGCTATGCTATTGAAGATTAATTCCTATGATCATGTGGGATGCAACTTTGACATGTGCTGCTGTATAACACTGACAACATGGATAGGAATACACTGTATGGGCACATCCGCACTTTCGTACACTCTGGAAAATAATGCGTCCTGTTATGGCATTGATACTTGACATATAACATGGCCAAAAGAAAATGGGGTAGGTACATGTAAGACGTCATTTAAGGCTATTCTGACATGTAGTTTTATGACTGGCAAATGGATATTAGACAATGCTGAGACTAATGAAAGAAAATTCATGTCCTTTTAAAGGAATTGTAATCCTGAAAACTTTTACGTGCAGATTTCACTTGGGCAGCTGAGATGGAGTTTCCTGTTGCCCTGGTGCTCTTGAGAGCTAAGGGGCAACGTAAAGCGGCTAAGCCACTCTTGTCTTTGTATTGACATTGTATCCTGTAATTATCCTGTCAGTGTCTTGTCATTTGTTGTTGCCAGTAATGTTATGGATGGTCTCATTGGGCTGGAACGCAGTGTTATGAGTAAAATAACCTTAAGTCTGCATTAAACCCCAATTAATTAAACAATCTTTATTACAAAACTGAAATGAAAACATCATGAATTTATGAACAGTCTGAAATCTTCAAAGCACTCTCGTTTATAAATATTATGCACAAATAAGGGTTATTTGTTTATTTTTGCAACCCTTACTTTATACATGTTGTAAGCTTACATGTAATACCCTAAATCACCAAAAAATTTGTCCATAAAATTGCTACTTTGGAAGCTCTTTTAAAGGTTAGGAAATTGTGTCTGAGAGTGAGACGAGTACTTTCATGAAAGAACAGTAGCAATTTTATTTTAAATTGATTCTTACTTTTGAGCAGCTTGCATGAGTTGCTTGTTTTCTGATGTTCAGTATTGCAGATCCCAATCTTCATTTAAGATTCGAATAATGTAATCTATGGTACTATTGTGATACAGCTGCACATAATTTCTTTCAGTGCTGTTTATATTATTGCGGTACAATTGGACTAGGCTTGTTATCATACATTGTTTGCATAGATTTCTGTTTCATAAGAATAATATGAAAGTATAAAAAAAGTAATAATTAATTTCGTAAAATTTCTAAGCTCTTGATCTAATCTTTCAACCTGTTCAGTATCAGTTTTGTATCATACAGGTTTGACTCATTGTTTGAAAAGTGGTATATGCATTTGTGTTGTACCATGCATTTTGTCTATTTCACATTGTTTGATCTCTGTCTAACAGCTGAAAACAGAAATTATGGCGAGGCAGGCTACTGAGCTTGTGGAGATCAACTTGAAAAACAAGATTGCAGCGCTTGCCCTACAGTACAAAATAGAAATATCTTAACCCGTGGGTGTTAAAAACAAGCCTAAAGCATGTTAACGTGTGACACTGCAAAATATTTAAGCGTCAATAAGCGCAATTCAGAAACCCGCAAAAATGTGCCTACTCAACAAGTAGACACCTGTACCAAAAAATCAGTTCGTATGGATTTTTTGTTGTCATGTTTTGATAATCCATGGAGTCCATGTTCTCATATATACGTCATTGGCCCAAACCCTGATTATATGGTCAAGTGATAGTGGGTTCGGGACCAATTTTTAGATGTTGACAGATTGAAGAGTGTGGACTGACTGGAACTATGAATAGAGATTGCAGTATTGTGTGATGGCTTCTTAAATTCCGCCTAAAACATTGTGGCTCATCAACCCATGTCAGATAGTATATACTGTGCATAATTTTTGTGTTCACGTGTTTAAGAAAGGTATTGACATGTTTTTGTTTTATTTTTACTTCACTATGATGCATTTATCGAGGGTAGAATGGCAGATTCGTGTTTTGTTTTAGGGGAGTTTTTTGTTTCAGTGTGTTATTCGCTAAGATATTTCTATTCTGTGCTGTGTTTTAAGTACAAATGTATATTGAACTTGATCTTTAAATTTTACCACACATATATGCTTAATAAAAAGACAATGCAGATCAAGCATGTAGGTGTACTTAGGTTGTTCTGAGGGAGCCGTCCTCAGCAGTATACATGTAGGTTAGTGTTCTAATCTAATCTCTTTCCTGTAAACTAGATTCACATATATGTGATTTTAGTTTGCTCATGTAATAAAAACCCTTCACTATTTTGATTTACTTTCACAAGAAGCCAAGGAACTGCTTTGCCTCTGAACAAGTATGTGCTCATTTCATGTAAATACATGTACTGTGTCTGTGTCTACACTTTACACCCCTAGGTTGTTCATACCTTCCTTTAAATTACACTCTTGTTTATTGGATTTTTCTCTTAGTTTGAATACATGTATGATTTGTTGTTGTTGTTGTTTATATTAAAAACATAAACACTTAAATAGTACATGAATACAGGTACATGTATATTCACTATAGCTCAGTCGGTTGAGTGTTGGGCCTGTAGCCCAAAGGTCCTGGGTTCGAATCCCGGTGGAGGCAAGCAAATTTTTTTCTCTTCATTTATTCAAAATACAGGTATATTCATGTTGTTACAGGTCTATAGTAGTGAGTATAACTCAAAAGTACGGTACATGTGAGAAGATAACTCTGACTGCTCAGAGGGCTGTATGTGTTAAGTAACAATGTTGTCTAGCTGTCTTAGGTTATTATGGTTAGTGTGTCTGTTTTAATCTCACTTCAAAGTTCAATGTACCGTCCACGGGTTCGAGTCCACCTGTCGACCATCAGGTATATGAGTGAGTCACACAATGTGGCTCTGGCAATCACTGTGTTGCTTTTTACAAGGTATCCTTGGTTCTCCATCGTATTGAATGAAGGAACAGTGAGAAATGGATAATCCGTCGTCATATAAGAGAAATACCCTTGAGAATGACATAAAACCCCAATCAAACAAACAAATCCTCCCAGTTTTCCACCGTTTTTAATGATGGAAAAGCGTAAAATGGACAATCCATCATCATACATGTATAAGGGAAAAACACTTGAGTGGGACGTTAAACCCCAATCAAACAAACAATCTTACCGTCGGAGGAACACTGTCAGATATTCCAATACTGTACTTTTATGGTTGTATTAACATGTGTCTTTTAATGAATTACATGTACATGTACACCACCCTCATATAAGTGAAATAACCTTAAGCGCGCTGTAGTGCACCTCAATCAATTTAGAAATGGATGGAAGTAATTTGTTAATGGTGTGGGTTATTAGAAGTTCATGCCGAAAGAAAAGAAACTAACCAATAACCATGTATATAATTCATAACACATGTTCAATGATGAATTTTTCTGTAAAATATAAATGTTTTTTTCTCTCAGACTTTTTCATGTATTGATCCGTAATCCATTTTCACTTGGCATCAATTAAAGTAAATCAGATAACTGTTTATTGCATGAATTGGACAATAGTGTATAAAGTATGGCATCGTATATATACATGTACATATAAAGATATATATATAGCCCTACTAGCCAAAGAAGCGAGTTTGAATCCCAGTGGAGGCCAGCAAAAGTTTCTTTCTCTTAAATAGGAAAAAAAGATATATCTATTATAATTTAATAAGGAAAAACTATTCTTTTACACAATTTTTAGTCAGTATTTACTAAATGAGTGATTACAGTCAGTTTTATTTAGGTCGGCAAATGACAAGTGATCTCAACCTTTATTGGTCAATGTATTAAATTGTTTCACAAATTATATCTATTCTCCACTCGGCATCTTTCGTTGCAGTCTTTGCTGATTGATCTTTTAACTGTTTCCTATTTCATTCTGGTCAGTAATAGCAGAACATCTCCATAATGCAGAGTTGCAGACATGTGTATGTTATATTTGACAAAATGGCCAAGTTGATCTTTTGTCATTTTGTCAAATTTAACATACATTTACTTAAACAAATATTACAATTAATATTACTGTTATTTAGAATGTTAAATTTAAAAACATGTTCATGACGAAAAAATGCCTTCACTGCTGGGTATCACGGTAGTTACTTTGGACGTAAGCAACACACATTTCGTAAGACAGGCCCCTGGACTGAATACACGCTAATGTACAAAGATGATAAAATAGAATTGTCGGCCAGCTGCTGGTGGTTCTGAGATACATACTGGTAAAATGTTCATTATGGTGCAATATTGGCTTTATTATCATTTATTCTAGGTAAAACACCATGCGACGTTTAACGATAACACGTGGGCTGACTGCCTGTACATGACAAGTAACGCGAGAAAGTGCGTGAAAAGCCAATCGTGCACCTAACTCAAAATGTTATGGTATTCAGACAATGCAGTATTTGCATGCAGCAGGTGTTTGTTAATTTTACTTCATAAACATGCACATTTTACAGCAGGTCAGTCTATTATTATTACTAACAAGACTAAACATGCCTTCATTTAAATATCAGTGATTAGTTTTTCATGGGATGTAGTACCATATATATGAGCAGGTCTTTTATCTTAATAAGTTACAGTGTATGTCATTCAAAATTTTAAAAGTAAAGGAAAGTTTAAAATTTTGAGAGGAAAACATTCCTGGGTTGTCCTCTAACATCATAACAGTCATGATGTTAGGCCTCTTGCTCTAGGTCAGAAAATAGTACATAGGAATCGATATGATGTTCTCAGCACAATCATCAATCCATAATATTGTCACTGAGGACCATTTTCAAAGATCAAAATGAATCCACTGCAAACATTATGTGCATCCCATTGCAAGAGTTGATCACATGATTTATGGTATATTTTCATTTTATATAAATGTGTATTGGGAAAAAATGAAATAAAGTCTGTGGTATAATTGGGACAAATTTGTATGGAACAGAATTGATATAATATCTATATAAAGTTTTTATCGATTTTATACCTGACAGGCCTGTGCTGTTGAGGAGAATGGTCAGAACGGGGTTTCAAATTGTTTGCAGTCTTCTTCTAAATTTGAATTTTGCAACTGATTTTGAAAAATTTTTCATCCGATAATCAATGAAGTTTATGTTTTAAAGCAATTTTGCTTTATTTTTTCACCAAGGCACATTTATGTATTTAAAAAATCAGCAAACCAGGGGCAAATGTTAGGTTACCTGACAAAATTTGAGAGGACCGATTTTTAGGTTATGTCAGAAAAGATTACAGCACAGGCCTGCCTGATAATAAAAAAATGTTCATATAATTCCTTGGGAATGGATCTTGATGAGATTCCGAGATGTAAGGTTAGTAATACTGGTATTGCATCGTTTTGGGCACAGTTTCTCAAATCTTATTTGGATTGATATATCAGTGTTAGTTTCTGTCCTTAATATGTGTACACGTTTATATACAAAAGGCATCCTGGTGGAGGCAAGCAAATTTTTCTCTCTTCATTTATTCAAAATATATACAAAAGACACTAATTTAGTGAGCCGTTTTCAGTGCTGGCCAGAGACCCCGGTGGAATCCTGGTGGACAGCAGCTAAATTTTCTAATAAAAATATATGCTGTAGAGAACTATAGGATGTTTACAGGCAAACATGTGTAACTTTTGCTATGGGCAGGAACTGAAGCATAATTTTGATGTATTGTTCCAATTAGGGACACTGGTATTGTGTATGGTGTCTAACTAAATGTGAAATGAACTGTGAATACGATCCATTGATTTATTGACAAACCTTGACAAGTGACATCTAAACTGGGAATGGGAAATCCCTCACCATACACATTAAACAGGTCACCTATCGGTCATTTACTATATTTATATTTCTGGCCTTTGTCTCCTTTACCTTCAGTAGTGGTCAATGGACAACATGCATTTACTCATGCATGCCAGGGCACATCCTACATGTTCGTACATATCCATTTACATATTTTAAGCACAGGAAAATGATAGTCTTATCTGTACATATAAAGTTCACCATAAAGTGTTCTAGATAATCTAATGTATACAAAGTCGCACTGTCTGGTATATGGTGTTATTGCCAGTTTACCAATACATTCCACTTCAACATAATTAATTTTCAATGTTCACTACAGATACTTTAAACATTGGCTAAGAACAGTGTGTGTATAATATGCCTGTTACTTACCTGTATGACGGGACTTATTTATGGACATATATTAAACATCCTTTTATAATGTGGTTAACATCACCATTGATCATATTAGTAGAATTTCTGTGGCTAAACTATTAAATCGGCAAGGATGGGATATAACTTCTTGGTGTACATTTATTATTCTTCAGTACTTTTATCTAAACATATAGTTTGATCAATACAGTACCTCCCTGCAATTTAAACATAAAACCCTCCGTATAAAATTTTTAGATAATTATCAACACATAAAAAAACTGTTTCTCTACCATACATTTGATTTTCGCTGGTAAAACATGCGCCTTCTTGCCAGCTGGCGGGTGGTTGGAGGGAGCTTCATGTTGCCCTGGTGTTCTCAGAGCTAAAGGGGAACAGGAAGCCGATCTGTTTG
>JAQQZZ010118145.1:0-14787 GCA_030265115.1 Mopalia vespertina | reverse complement strand
CTTGCTACGACCGCACAATTTACGCCGTTTTAGCGGATATCACTACATGTAGACATTCAAAATGGCACTAGGTTTATTACCAAGCGGGCTGTACGTAAGGCATGGAGGTAAGCCCGCTTCCGGTTTTAATCAAATGAAAAGCTGGACCTCGAAGGTAAAGGGAAGCAACCGAAGGTAGAGGGAGGTAGCCGGAGACCAGCTTTTGACACAATATTGCGCCACAGAGGTCAGGAAAATTAAATAAACTGCAGGGGAGGTAACCCGTGTCTGCCTAAACCCTCTTATAGTTGCACTATAATCATCATTTTAAAAAAATACAATATAATTAATTTTCAATGATATTCAAGTGATGATTCAAATACCACACGTTTTTGTTTCTACTTCTATGTCCACATTTTGTAGGAATCGGTTTACATTTTTATCGATTTTTTTTCTTACAAAATACACAATATACTGAGTGTATTCCAATTTACAAAAAAAAATACATTGAAGCCAACTTTATCGCGGGGGAATTCCCTTGTGATATAGTATGTACCTCCTTGGAGAGAAAAGCTACAAGTCCCAACTCACATCACACTACTTGCCACAATATACTAGCGAGTAGAAAATGGCAACATGAACTAAAATCATTTACCTGCTATTTCAACGACTCCTAACTCAGCCTGAAAAAACACAATTCTTTTTACACAGCGGAATCTGAAAGCTGATATACCTTGTGCCGGGATGATGACTTTACATGGTTATTTTTTAGCCGTACTAGTTATGCCGATTACATAGACCTTTAATAACTAACTATACGCCCATTGAAAATCGGTCGTATTATGGTATGATATGCGTCCGTCCGTCCGTCCGATTGGCTCCAATCCGTTTCCGGAGAAGAACTAGAAAACTATAAGGCCTATCTCTGTGAAACTTAGTAGACACATTCACCATCGATTGTAGTTGTGACTTTTGCTATAACGGATGAGCTATTTTTTATTTTATTTTATTTCTATGGATACAATGTTGCATTTAGTTATAATCAGAAGTAAATTTTGTTTCCGGAGCAGGCTGACGGAACAAAAATGGTTAATCTATAATAGCAAAAGGCAGTTAAATGTGAATTTGCATACCAAGTCTCATAACGATAGGCCTTAGAGTTATCGAGTTCTACTCCGGAAACGGACGAGGGCCTTCCGGACGGGCGGACGGACGCTGGCCATGCCACAATACAACCGATATTCATCTGGCGTAAGAAAATAAGCGATGTTGTTCGTTGTATAATAATGGCCTGTTAGTAATGTCATGTTATCTGCGATATTTCAGGTATAAATTTCTCCACTTCCAGGTACCACCTACATTCTTTCTAATTTTTAGATAAATTTAGATTTTTAGATAAAATTTTCAAATTTTTATCTTCTTTTTACAGGATAAAAGATAAAACTCACAGCACTTGAATTTAGTTTAAACACGAAAACTAAGGAAACATGAAAGTAGTCTTTTCTGAAGTCGATTGAATTTAGTCCCCCAAAATCGTGCAGAAGAAGTGTACGACGATCTACAAATCTCAGAGCTTTCGGAGACTTTGCACCCCCTGCTATACCCCCCCCCCCCCACACACACACACACGCATACAAGTATGTTTCAACGAGTCTTATCCGTGACAAATGAACCTAGGCATTGTCTCGTAAAATTTAAAGAGGGACTATACACATTCTCATTAAATTTGAATAGATTTCTTTTAATCAAAGATAAAATTCTCATCGGTAGTTCGAAAGTATGACTGGTCACAAGGTACCTGTGGCGGCCTTGTGCGGGTTTTTAGGGACATGAAGCTGAGCTAAATTGAGTATATTTTTTCAGGCTCTGCGGTTTTAGGTGACACATTGACAGACTTCAAGCCAACAATTTCATTAAACTTAAATTAAATATAAACGAAAGAAAATAAGTAAGACAATGTTTGATATAAACAGACAGATTTTGGCGGTAAGGTTATATGACCGTTATTTTTGCTAAATAACGTCATTACCCCTGGTAAGTTTCTCAAAGTATCTTATCATAACAGAGACAGTTGTATGCATAACGATTCAATGCTTTGGGTTGTTTCTTGAGAATAGTTTTAAAATAAAACCAAATATTGAATCATCTAAAAGCATGCATGCATATGAATCATTTATGAAGTCTTTACATTTTTCCAGAGGCCAATTACATTATTTCAATGTTAGAACCGTCAAAGTTATCCCTACAGATTGACTCTCGAATGACTCACTTTTGTCCAGCCAGAAAACCTGATTGGCCTGCTGTGACTTCCAGACGACCATTCACTGGGTTCGGTGGTGTCCTACACGTACTAGAGGGAACAGATATCGCAATCTTAGTGCAACTGAAACGATATGTGAGTTGCATAATTTGTCTAATTAAATCCAGCAATATCGCATATGAAATGATAATCTTTCTGCACATGACAAATAAGTTTTTTTTTATGAATATAAATCTTTATTGATTTCTTGAAGATTTACCTTGGAAAAGTTGCGCTCCAAGTTCCCCTTTTCAGACATGTGTGCGTAACGGGAGTTGACGGTTCTCGTCTATAACCGGTTGAACACGTGACACTTACTGGAGAATTGACAATGTAAGTACTTTGCACTGGAACTATGATGCCATTTGAAATAATTGGAAGTCGACATGTGGCCTCTGTGAAAAGAGAATGTATGATACATTGTTATAATTTGTTCCATGCGCGTTAGCAAGATTTATCTGTACCGTAATAATTGTCAAGGTTTTGAAATGAATTCTTTAACCAATTAACAAACTGAAATTTGAAATTTGAAAGATTCCTACCCCTCTCGAGTTGAAAGAGGAATGTCGCACTTCTACCACTCAAGAGAAAGAGAGGCGGAGAGATAGAAGGTGTTGGGGGGGGGGGGGGGGGGGCAAAGGGGATTTGCGTTAGACGTGTGACTCTAGAAGTACAGCAAAGTGCGTGTGGGCGATGGGGATTGGCGTTGAAAATAAAGGGAGCTTACTCTTCGGGGGCGCTGAATGCCATGCGGTCCCACATGATCTGTATGTGGGCACTCAACTATATACAACCGCATACAAACCCAAAGATGAAATAAGGTCTAGTATTGGCGATATATTATATGTTTACTACAGGAAAAGAAAACGTTGTAGAGTAGCTACAAAGAGATAAAGTAACAAGTAATAAATCAGTTAATAGCCCTACTCGTAAAACAAGATTTTGTTTACGTGAATTACAAGTTTTCTTTCGGCGTCATACATATTCCATATACATTAATTTGGAATTATCAATGCGGAGAGGAAAAAAAATAAGATTCCCATTAGAAACGTTTCAAGCTTTGAGGGGGACTAAAATATCTTTATATAATGGTGTTTATTTTATTTTTGCTGTAAAATGGACTTATCGGTCTTCCGCCACTTTTTATTCCGAGTCATAATTTTTTAATATTTAAAAAAAAAAATAATGTGTTTAACTGAAATAACTTTAAAAAATGAGAAATTCTTCAATATGTCATGCACGTTTTTTACCCATTCTGTGGGTTTTGTTGAACTATAATAATGTGAAATAAGCCAGTTTTTGTATGAAATTGAGTAGCACTGCTCATTTTAAACCGACACTCAACACAATGCAGGTTATGGATACATTATGATTATCAATAACTAACGATCTAAAATGCTGTAAGGAAATGTTAATTTGCAGCCAGGACTTCTTATAGCGACTATATATGGGGGAAAATTGAAATGGACAATAAAAAGAGGCATGCTTGGTTTCAATACACAATGAAGAGGCACTATATATATATATTTTGAATAAATGAAGAGAGAAAAATTTCTTCATTTATTAAGTCACCGGTTAATCCCCCGCAAGCGGCTACGGTTCTTTATTTAACTGACTGTCAAAACACCGCAACATGAAGTTGTCAGTATAATTTTCTAATTAAATTTGAGTTCAAATATACAATCAACATGTAAAAAAATATAAATCGGCTGTAATCTGGCATTAAAATGCATGACGTTCATGTAAGGGGAAATCACAAAGAGATAATTTTTTTTAGCAGGATTAACTATTTAAACTGGTCACATGTCGAGATATTTGTTTACATGATGTATATACCTAAAAAGATCAATATGGCAACGTATTAAATTTAAAATATAAAAATTATCAGTGTTGTTCGCTTATAGTGTTATTATAACATATATAGATATATATATATATATATGTATATATATATTTTGAATAAATGAAGACAGAAAATATATGTATTTAATATAGTAGATATTTATAGTACCGTTTGACTTATTTTTCGTCTTGATAGAAATTCTTTCATTTTTAAAAACAAATTTCTTCGACCCTTTTTTCATTAAAATGATCAACAGTGAGTGGTAATTTAGATCAACACTACACCATATATTTTAATATAAAGAAAAAGAAAGGAGATTAAACAAGGGAGACAACTCGTGGGACCCATTGTATTCAGCGACACCTGGAGCCAAAATCGGCAGCGCTAATCCCCATTGCGTCACAGTGGTGATTACAAGATAAAAATCATCCTTGGCTTTAGCAAACAGGAAGTAATTATTCATTTTCATTTTTTGTTACTTTAAAACACCAGAACTGAACCGTCGTTAAATATAAAAAAATAGCCTTTAATTATAACTGTAAGAATAAACATTTATTGACAGCCGAACTTAAAATATAGCATACACCCTCCTCCTACTCAAGAACACACAAAGCAACTAGCAAACCCGGAATCCACAAACAAACAAAATAATATATGTAAAAAAACTTACGACAAGATGGTACAACTCCAGTCCATTGCCTATTCCTACAAATCAACTTAGAATCTCCAGACAAATGCCAAGTTTTGTTACAAAAGTAATGGACAACAGCTCCTACGGACCTATCAGGACCATCGTACCAACCGTTACGAAGATCAGGTGGTTGCCCACAGCCGAGTCCTACATTAAGTTTGAAATAAAAATAGGGGTTTTAATTAAACATTATAATTAATTTTAAAGGTTATTTGTCTTTAAAATTATTTAGGTACGATGCATAAAATAGTGACAGTAGCTATATAATTATGTTAGACAGAACTACGAGAACACAATATAAAGGAACTAAGCTAGATCAAGTTTTGATGTTGATGACTATATGAAGTCAACAGCTGTTGTCTTAAATTATATCCGACAATTTCTGGAGATTGCCCATTTCTAGCCAACCGTATAGAATACTCACGTTTGACGCACGTTGGAAATTTCGTTGACCATGATCCAGATGTGAGGCAAACTGCCGTGTTTGGGAACGACAGAGAATATCCTTGGTTGCAGGTCAACGTTAACCTTCGAACCCAAAATTCTAAATTAAGGATTTTAGTTACACATACCAAAAATACATAATTTCCTTAAGTTGCTTCAACTGTCAGTAGATTTTCGCAAACGTCATAAAAAGTCTACTGATGCTGTGTACAAGTCTTCTCTGTTTGAATCTTAATGCCTTAATGGTACTCACATGGTGGAAAGAAACACCTCGTCAGAAAACGAAACTTCATCCATTACATTAAAGTTATAGAGCAAAGAACCACAACAAATCGGGTTTGTGTTGCAGGCATACCTATATTCATTGGTCAATGACACGGGTTCAAATAACCATGTCCAGATACTATGTGCCAAATAAGGGCAAACATGATTGAAATAAAAAACATGCCGGGTTGAAATAATTTGTAACCTGTCACTTAAGACTACCGCGTGAGATCAAAGCGTTCGTCATCTATTGTCTGCATGTCTCAGTCTGCAGGTTTCCAACATGGCGGCTCAACTTCAGGTTAACTTACCTAAGCGGTTTGCATCACACACGGAAGGTGATATTTAATGTAAAAAGGCCGAACTTGTGCCGGATTGTACTAAGAAATCGAATTTAGCTGCGGGTTAAATAGTTCGCGACTATTTGACGGAAAAAGGGCAGGATCCGTGTTTCGAGTCCTGTCAAATTTTTACAAAGATTGCCGGAAGAAGACAGTTCACATTATAAAACCAACACACTAGAAGGTTTCAGGTATGGTCTGAACAGGTACTTAAAATTTTCACCCCATTGCAGGAATATAGACATTATTAAAAGTCCGTCATTTTCAGACGCGAATGACATGTTCAAAACTGACTTGGCCCAGTTAAAACTGCTTGGAACGGGAACAACTACACACTACCCAGTCATCACGGAAAGCGACAGGGAAAAATTGTACACGTCCATTTACATGTCAACAAACACACCTTGTGTACTGTCCAACAAAGTTATGTTTGACATAAGACTGGGTTTTTTTGCAGAAGAGGTGTGGAATATGACGAAGGAAACATTTTGTGTTCGGGTTGACGGCGACACCGGCGCGAGATATGTTGCAAAAAACAGGAGTGAACTGAACTGAAAATGATCATGGGGAAGGCGATGACAGCGGGACTGGCACCCCACACGGTGCAGCCTGCCCTTGAGACATCACATGTAGGCCTACAGTCTGCCTCAGAGATCTCTGTGAATAAATCCGCATTGAATGCTTCCACAATTCCAGCTTTATGTGATACATACAGAACTCTATGACACGGACGTAAACGGTCTTCTGTGTGACTTTAATACCCTCCCTTTTGTTGGATGTATACAGGTAAAAGTCTAATAAAAATTACATGCTTTCTATTCAAGAAACAACCTTTGACCCTAGATGCGAATTCGTATCCAATAAACTATACAGTATATAGAGATACGAGGGGCTTGAGCGCGAGGGTTGAAATTCCGACCCTGGGGCTTGAGCGCCAGGGTTGAAATTTCGCAGCCAAGTCACAAAACCCTATCAAACTGGCCTAAACCCTGGATAACTTATAATGAAGATCTTTCTAGAAACTTCTCTCTGGGATATTATCATTTATATACTCTCAACAAAAGTTAAGGTTATATACCTTTCCCCAGGATGAACAACTGTTTTGCCATGTGCAAAACTGACTCTACCGTTGTTTGGATCTGGTGGTACAGAACACTTCACAACTGCAGTTGGCGATACTGTCTTGGTGCATCTCGGGAAAAAAATGAATAGAAAACGCAATGAATACTCATATACTTTTAAGATTGAACAATAGACGGTTCATGATTTCTACTACTCCGTTTTCCAATGGTTTTCTTGTAATTTATTTAATTTGATTGGTGTTTATCAGAAGCAAAAAATAGAGAACATATATGACGTTGGACCCAATATCAACGGTGACACAAATTGGACAAACTTAGAAAGAAACTAAACGTACAGGTAAATCAATGGCAATATTCCGATCTATTTATTCATTTAAAACTCAGGAATTGTATTGATAAGACGACCACTCGTCACTGAAGCTACTTTAAGAATTTGTGAGTAACTATAGACATGGATGTGGTTGAGTTTCCCAGATTTACGTATTATATGTACTTTATTTCTTTTTGGATTACTTTCATTTTAGTACTATTCGAAACAAAAGAAGAAATCTCATTAAGGACTAAAACAAGGCCTACCTTGGCAGAGTTGAACTCCATGACCCGCTGTCAAGACATGTGAGCGAAACGGGAGTAAACGGTTCTCCTCTATAACCCGCAGAACACGTGAGGGTTATCCGAGAATTGACAGTGTACGAGTTTTGCACTGGATCTATCAGACCATTGGATACAACAGGCAGCTGACAAGTTATACCTGCGAATAAGAGTCCTAACTTTATTCTCTTTTTTTGTCGTTTTGCTAATTTTTTCGCAATATTATTAAAAAATATATATCTTTGTTAATTGTTGTGCTTAACATGTTAACTGGAGATAAATCTATGCTTGCTTCACATTAATGTAATTTAATATTAGTGCAATATTTTATAATGTTGCTGCAATGATAATCAGTGTGAAAATTTTCTACAGGACATGAAAAATATATTTGAAGTTATTACAAGTCTCCCATCTAAACCGTTTTAGGAACAGTCAAACTGCTTGTTTATTTTTTTTAAATCCAGATATCTTGTGAACTTGAGGATGTCTAATAAGCATTGTATTTCTTTTAGTCATTACTCGAAAGATCGTGGGTGCTAATTTCCTACTTTGAGATAATTTTGTATTTTATATAACGATTACCTCGTTGTTTGATTGTTATATATATAAGTGTAATATTAGGAGCGGTGTCGTTAAAAACGTGGCCTGTTTACTAATGTGAATTGCATTGGTTTCTAGGAATAAGACATATTGTATAAATCAATACAAATTGTATGTACCACAGACAGGCCAAGTCCCAGTCCACCATCCATTTCGACAAGTAAGCTGAGAGTCCCCGGACAAATTCCAGCCACTGTTGCAAAAGTAGTCCACAACCGATCCTTCTGTCCAATCAGTAATTTCGTAACGGCCGTTATGGAGATTTGGAGGTTGTCCACAAGTCTGATGTTTCTGACCTTGGCATGATAAAAGGAGAAAGACCATGATTTTGGCAATAAAGATAGAAGTGATAAAATGGCTTGCCATACATGATAGCCTTTGTTTGCAATCGCATATAGAATATTCTACGAAACAGCAAGGACCATAATAGACGATCCTTTTCTTTATTCTATTACTTTCCATCTAACTAACGACTGATATTTTCCTATTTTATTATTTTATCGACTTTCTGTTGCTAGGCATGTCATGTCGTATTTAGTTCATTGGAATTGACAGTTTGAACCATAATATTAAACATTTTGAAGATCTAAATTGAAACATTTAATATTTTGACAAATTTGGAGGTTTTGTTTACACTTGTGTTTGTCCTTTTCAGTTCTCTTTTTTTTGTTGGCGATGTTTAGTGCCAAGGGTGCTATTGGATGGAATAATCTTAGATAATCGTCGTAATAAAGGGTGTTTCATTTGTTTTTGGAACGGCCAACAAAAATAAAATTAAAAAATATCAGGGCCCACACCCATTACATTGGCTGAATGGAACATTCACTATGAACCAACTATACATGAATACCACAAGATGGCGCTGTTCCTGTCCATTTCCCTTTCCTGCAGGTCAATAGGTCATCACCAAGAAGAGCTCCAGTGGTACAAAAATACGCAACGCTTCCTCCTTCTCCCCAGAAATATGATTCATACCCTCCACCTTGTAAATCCGGAGGTGGTCCACATGACTGAACTGAAATGTAGAATAGATGAGTAGAGTTAAAACTATAGTACACTGTGGAACAAAAATAGGCAACTCTGCCTCCTTCTCTCGAGAAAAAACCCCTCCATAACCCCTACATTGTATTACCGGAGGAGGCCCACATGATTAACTTTTAATATTAAATGTATAACAAAATGATGGTGTTTTCTCGCCACAGCTTAGCTGTAATTCCACTGAATGTGGAGTAAAACAATAATCAACCAATCAATCAGGTGGTATTTAAGGGTGTTTCGTTGATTTTTTAAAAGGTCTACAAAAAAAAATAAAAAAATACCAGGGCGCACTCCCATCACATTGGCTGAATAAAACATTCACTATCAACCAATTATACATGATTACCACAAGATGGCGCTGTTCCTGTCCATTTCCCTTTCATGCAGGTCAGTGTGTCATCACCCTGAAGAGTTCCAGTGGTACAAAAATACGCAACTCTGCCTCCTTCTCCCCGGAAAGATCCTTCATACCCTCCACCTTGTATATCCGGAGGTGGTCCACATGACTGAACTGAAATGTAGAATAGTTGAGTCGAGTAACTGCTATGGTACACTGTGGAACAAAAAAAAACTCTGCCTCCTTCTCTTTAGAAACAACCTCCTAACTCCACGTTGTATAAACGGAGGAGGGCCACGTGACTGAACTTAAATGAAGAATAATTGAGTGGAATTATAATCATCAGAGACTGTGGAGTTGGAAGTATGGGGCTATATCATGTCAAGACTGTTTCCTTACGATTTTTCTTTCGTTCAGAAGAATTATCGCCATTTCATTTAAAAGATCTACGACCACCCAGATATAAAATATATAAGGCAAGGTCAGCCCCCCTCCCCTCTCCCTCATTTCACCACATTGGTTGAGTAAAACATCAACAATAAACAGAAGGATTACCACAGGATGGCGCTGTTCCTGTCCATTTCCCTTTCCTGCAGGTCAGTGTGTCATCACCAAGAAGAATTCCAGTGGTACAAAAATACGCAACTCTGCCTCCTTCTCCCCGGAAAGATCCTTCATACCCTCCATCTTGTATATCAGGAGGTGGCCCACATAACTGACCTTTAACATTAAATGTATAACGAAATGACGGTGTTTTCTCGCCACAGCGTAGCTGTAATACCACTGAATTTGGCGTAAAACAGTAATCAATCAATCAATCACATCGTAGTTAAGGGTGTTTCGTTGATTTTTGGAAAGGTCTACAAAAATAAAATATAAAAAATCAGGGCCCACTTCCATCACATTGGCTGAATAAAACATTCGCTATGAACCAATTGTACAAGGTTACAACAAGATGGCGATGTTCCTGTCAAAACTCAAACGCCACAAATATGTGGGTGTAGTACTTGATTTCTGCGCGAGGTGGGACACATATATATATTAAATAATGTCACTGAAAAGTTGTCACTTATGCGAATGTGAATTTTCTATAATGTGAAGCATTGTTTGTACTGAATAGTTAAAAGAATTTTAAAAATTATTTATCAGCCAATATAGAATAATGGAGTGGAATTAGAATCATTGTAGACTGTGGAGATTAAAGTAGTGGCTCTTTCAAGTCAAGACTGTTTCCTCAAGGTTTTTCTTTTATTCGGATGAGTTATCGGCATTTCATTTAAATGTCCACAAGCATTAATAAAAACTTTTTTTCATCCGATGTCTTAAAAATATGTTTCCATCAATTGAAATGTTGTTTTTGTTATTGATATTTAATTTATCTAACGTACTTGATTGGTCAAAAGCTTGATGACGTATGCGTATGGGGAAGAAGTCATTGTACAAACCCCATACGGCTACGCCACAACTCTATTAATTGAAACATAATTCTTTGTTATAATTTAACACAATTAGCTTCATTTATTACCACAAATGACCACAACGGGCCAAAAACTTAACAGGTATTCCCTTTTAAACGATATACGCCCACTCAGATATAAGTGGATATGAAACAAGATCAGCTCCTCTCCCTCTCACCACATTGGTTGAGTAGAACATCAGAAATAAACAGAAAGATTACCACAAGATGGCGCAGCACCCGTCCATTTCCCGTTCCGGCAGGTTGATATGTCATCACCAAGAAGAGTTCCAGTGGTACAATAATACCCAACTCTACCTCCTTCTCCCCAGAACAATCCTTCATACCCTCCACCTTGTAAATCCGGAGGGGGCCCACATGATATAGCTTAAATGTAGAATGACTTTAAGGCTTTAGAGTTATGTCGATTGTAGAAATTGAAATATTTGGCTGTTTGATGTAAAAACTGTCTTTTTATCATTTAACTTTCCTATAATTTTGATTTTATTGGACAGAATCACAAATTTAAAATAATTTCATATTACTATCTTTCACAGCCATGGCACATGTGATTGTTGTGAATAGCATCGGGCTAGGTAATTTGTTAGTTAGCACAGTATCATGCAACTGCTCTTCAAAAACATTAAACTGTTATAACTTCTCGCTCTCCATTTATACAACACACTTAATTAAGGAACTTTATTTAACATTCTTTATAATAATACGTACAGCATTTCGGTTTAACGCCCGTCCATTGGTTTTCGACACAGATTAATTCGTGATCTCCAGCCAGAACATATGATTGGTTGCAGAAATACTTCACTCGGCTTTGCTCTGTCCAATCCGTCCCCACTACAAACCCGTTAGCTAGCGCAGGAGGCTTACGGCATGTTTGTTCTGCATAAAATATCATATAAACGCCAATTTGAAAACATGCACGGCTAAACAGTGAATAATAGCTAACGTTAATCGTTATCAGGAAACAAGCATAACTTAGACTCTGAAGACCAAAACATTTTTCAATGTATTAAAGTGGAAATTTTATGGTAGATGCAGCCTGCAATAATTCCCCCAATAATTGGCCAAGTGGTGTTGTCACATGCAGGTATTGGTAAGGATTAAGATTATCATTGATATTTGAGAATACGAAATAAATAAATATCGTATGTATGGTTTACCAAACGAACACGTTTTCCCAAAGAGGCCGTCTGGGCATGTTATACAACCTCCATACCTATCAGTGGAACATGTCTTACAGTACTTGAATTGACGGCAAATAGATTCCCGCGTGTAGGGTTCCTCATCACACGGTTGACAACTCTGCCTTCTATCAAGACACCTAATCAGTGAAACAGGAAGACATATACTTATTTGGCTTGTATTTTATACGCAGTAGACTTCTAAAGTTGTATATCTGACAGTTGTGACGTGGAGTGTTGATGACATTTAAAATGCCCATAAGTTTTCTCGCTGGTAAAAAGCGTCTTAGCTATTTGGAAGAGACCACAGTTTAACCTGAAATGTTCGCTATACATTTCTGCTTCCTTCTGTTTTACTTATTTACACCATCGAACAGAGAATATCATCAATATATATGATCAATAAAATAAGCGAACCTTCTTTTTTCTGCTTTCGATTTATGCTTCATTGATGAATCACTTTCCAAAAAGTTTTGAATAATGATATAAATTTTTGTTATTGACTTCGTATACGTTATACCATGGCATTTGGTTATACGTCACCTTTTTATTCTGATCTTTGTCTGATCCCCAAAACGGCCGCACGCACAGGTTATGACGTCATCTTTGCACACCGAGTCAAGTATATAACCGAAACTTATCAACAGGGTTGATTGTAACACGATAAAAATGGCTACGATCATTCCTGTAATCTCAAAAAAACACCAGATGCTTAATTGAGAGAAAGCGTGTTTAAAAGCTGTGTTGAATCGTAGAAAATTCGAATGCGGACGGCTAAAAATCACACAAAATAGAGATCCTAACATCCAAACGGCTTCAAAATTACCAGAATTGTTTCTTACAACAGTCGTTGTATATCGACTACTTGAACATTATAGACGTTTTCTGTTTCTATTTCATTTAAGTATTGGATATTTTATGTTTTCATAGATCTACGATTTTATTTTTCTATGCGCGGAATCGAATCTCAAGTATTGTTCGTTTAACACACAGTTCCCTTCAACAAACAACTGATAGTGTTCTAGATATACAACTTTTCTTACATAGATTCTTAAGACTAAAGTATTACAAATCTAACTTAAATTGAATTCACATATCTGCTGTTAGTTGGTACATTGGGCGCAATTGACAAAAATAATGACAATCGATGAAATTCCTTGCAGAACATTTATGTTGGGCATTTCCCATACAACAATTTTAAATAAACGATTGTTTAAGTGCATTTACTATTTAAATCCGATCGCATTCACCAATACATTTGTACCACAGGCCAAGTAGATTAATTCCGTCAACAGATAGTATTGATGACGTTTAAATATCATAATATTACCTTTGGCTACAAGCCGATTCGACCCCAATATCAATAATTACAGCAAAATAAATATGTCATGGAGGATAATAATACCCAAAGATCAATTCCCTGTGGAGTCAAGAAATGTTTTCTTCCTCTACAATAAAACATACATTTTGTACACAGTCATTCCAATGTCAACCTGACATGCTTTTCTATATATCAAGGTGGATTAACCTGTGCTTATAAACATACATTACCTGACATTGCCAACATCAACATACAAAGTGCTATACAAAAGTAGATCTGAACAACACAACAGCTTTATATTTAAACTGTCTGCCGGTCATTTATATTCAGCTAAACAGAAATCAACTGAAGCGTGTCTATTACACCCAAAGGCTGCGTGGAATTTAATTAATGCCTAAAGGGTATTGCTTATAATAGGATTCTTGGAAACAAAATGCATCACCTCTGTGAATTCCCTGACACTTCCTGCGTCCTACGGTCATAACATACAGCCATTTTTTTTAAATTATATATATTTACACTATCAGTGTACCCGCTGATTTTTCTATAATGTTTATAGCGAGATGGTAAAAAAAAACGCCGTTGTAGAGTATATCCAATCACATGCATGTATCAGCTGTTTCTAGACAAAACCTTCATACTAACGCTGATTGGTCCCTGTGAAATTAGGTCAGGACTTGGAAGCTGGGGAACATGGCGACAGAAATAGAATATGTAGAAGAATTACTAAACGAAATCGTGAAACAACAAATATGCACGGCTTTGGGTCTTGTAGAGTTGCGATCTTTTCAAAAGCAAATCATGTATCAAATCGCAATAAGAGGCAAAGATGTTTTAGCCTGCGTTCAAACTGTGTCACATGTGTATGCTACGATGCAATCCCTCTGGTTTTCGAGTCGAAGGTTCGTAGGCTGTAGCATCTGGGTACATCATTACTGTTGTGCCACCTCTCTTGACTCTCATCAAACTATAAGTGGAAAACTTTATTACAGAAATGATTTTGGCCATAAATATTGTCAGTGGCACAGAAGAAAAAGATGACTTGGATAAAGGCCACAAGACGTATGTGAATAATTAACGTTGGTGTTGTTGTTATATTGGAGCGGATTTGACAATTCAGGAAATAACCCGGATATTAAATATAAGCCTTGAATAAGTTCCAAATACTTGTTTAAACCACTGGTAAATTAGAAAGCCTTTCTCTGGTAGCGTGAAGACTTTCTAAGTACTAAACATGTTTAACTATGAGGAGGCACCACCACTACAATTATTATTTCAGGATTCGTTCTGTATGTATAAGTA
>JAQQZZ010118123.1:0-14788 GCA_030265115.1 Mopalia vespertina | reverse complement strand
TACATACATACATACATACATACATACATACATACATACATACATACATACATACATACATACATACATACACACATTTCTGCGCAGTGACGTAACGTCGCGGACGCTGGCCAGTCACTTTAGTACTCAATAACACATAGCCCTTACTTATCATGTACTAAGCTGCCGCTCCTTAGTAATTAATTACGTGCATTTTTTCTTTGTATGTAATAAAATATTAATACATAAATAGTATCGGGGTGGCAAAATGGGGTGGCAACTATTTATGTAGTTAACAGTTAATATTTAATAACGTAGAACCCTTCCTTCCTTATTATGTAATAGCAAATACGACCTGAGTTGCGCACTCTATACTACTGACAGAAAAAATATGTCACGAAAAGTCCACCACATTGAATTGGCTATAAAGGGATTATGTAAGTTATCCACAAACCCAAAGCACTATGTTTCATAAGTACTGCTCGCAGCCTACCTACTCAGGCTCACCTGACTTTTTTCTTTTCGTCCCCACTCATGTGACTTTAACAATATTATGAAACGATTAAAGCGTTAGTAAGCAGAAACAATTAAAGAAAGTAAACCACTAAATTAAATCCAAGGGGATATGTCCCCTACACGCTGCCATATCATTCCACTATCAAGAGAATTTTCTTGAAGAGCAGAAATAGGCAGACTCTACACTTATATCAGTACCAACATTCATCTACTTGAACAAGATAACAAACTGCCATATATTGCATTACGGGTAGGTGATGGCCATTCTAAAATTATCAATTCTGCATGACCTTAACGTCAGTAAATTATATTCCAAGTGTGACGTGAATCCTTGGAGCTGATCTCAAGTTATCTGGTTCACAAACCTGTATAAAGATGTGAGAATTGTAATATTACTTAATGGCAGCCATATTTTCTTTGTGGAATGCAATCACATCCGTCGTTTCAACAGGGCGGAAAGGAGGACACACGTAATAATAACACCCCTAAATCAATAGTACTGGGGAAAAATTAATCAACCAAATAAGAAGATGCATGTTTCTTTGAAAGAAGAAAACATCTGCTGTTCTTAAAGAAAAAAACGGAGTTAGGATAAATTGGTAGAATTACAATTCTACAATTGTGTTTATTTCTCCATAAAAACACCACAAACAAAGTCCTATTCTTCATGAGATCTTTAAACCGACCCTTGTTTCAGGTAATACTGCTTGAAAAATGCCATAAGTCATTCACCTCTCAAACTATCATACGGACACAATTCTAAGCAAATCGTTAATACGGATCCTCCAGTATTTAATTCTGACCCAGTGTGGCTTGACATCTTTAATTACCAGTGATAGAAGTGGTCTAACTGAATCATACTATGAGTAGACTAATTAGTATTTTTAATTCCCAAACCACTAAAGGCTATTATTTTTGATATGCCAACACGTGTCGGATTGTTCAGTGTAATTGGCTGTCTGATTTGAGACGACGTAAAGTAAGACTCACGGCTATGTCAAGGCGAAGATCTGCTGAGTGTAATGATCATCATCGACCAGACTGATTTATTTCCCATCGATATTCATTTCCATCACATATTGTTCACTTCCAGATCTCACCGAATTATGTTACAAGGGTGATTGCAGTAGGCTCTAACTCATACTTACGCTTTATCTGACAAATGATGGGATTGCACAGACAAGGCGTCTTTCCCACTGCTAATTGTACCATAGCTGACAGAAGCGACCACAGTATCCAATCAGCAATCTTATATGTGTGATGCTGGCAAACCCAAGCTCTTCCGGCTTGTACTAGTGTTGGTTATTTTTATATCTCTTTAAGGCCCTCGTTCGAAGAGGTTATACCAAGTGCCTTCTTCGTTGGCTTAAATGCGAAACCTCTGACAACTGAACAGTTATAATTTAGGCCAAGGTCTAGAATCAGTCCCAACACGAAAACAACACAATCACCATGTAATATTGTCAGGCAGGTAATCCAGATGTATTTAGACTAGATGCAAGCCAGGCCGTTATATTCATGAACCAGATAAAGCCGCCTTTGATGGGCAAAAAACAAGAAATGTTTATTAGGCCTATTTGGTAGACGATTTGAACTGTGATTCAGAAAATGTGGTATACCTCATCACCTGAAAGAAGTGTCTGTAACAATATGTTGTCGAAACCAAAAATCCCCTTCGTATTATGGTCAACAATAATAAAAGTTATATAAGGCTACACAGTCATACCCTTAATAGTGAACATTTCTGTCTTCCTGATCATTCGCTTATTAAAGGATCATTTTGAGATCATGCCGATTGAAAAAATAGAAGCCTTCTAGTCTTAAACTCTCCAAACGTTGTATCAACTGGGTTTCAATTTGGGAACCAGATAACGGGTTTAAGAAAAAAATAATTCCTTTTGTATTCCAATATGAGCAACATAGAATCCGTCTTGCTATAGCTTTCTCACAAAGACACAATATAACATGCAAGAGAAACAATAACTGGTTAAGGCGAAACTGCCCTCTGTATCAGACAAGTTTGTAAATCGTTAGGGGACATATTCATAGGCTAATTTTAATTTCTTTGAAATATCAGTTTGCCGGCTGATTTATAATAAACCCATGTCAAATGTCTTGTTTGCTATATATTCAGTACCTATTTTATATACCAATTACATTGGCATTATACGTTCTCTCGAGATGTCTGTGGGTTACATATATCCACTTGAGATTTAGATCTATTTAGAAACTTGTCTCTGGGAATTTATCCAGAACATGAGATAATTCATCGACATTCTTGTGCCAGTGTGATTCAATATTGGAAACATAGATACATATAAACACACATACACATAAAAATAAGACAACAAAAAAATGAAACTCCAATCTTTTTTATCTACCAGTTGTAGAAAATAAAACTAAATGGCCTGTAAGTGTGCTTTAAAAAACTGTAGACGGTATAACATGATCGTCCATTAAAGGAAATTCCAAAGCAATCCTCCAGATTTACCTCCCCTCTCCAGTATGGTCACATTGCATCCAACATTATTTGTGGTTGTGTCGAGGATTTTCAGCCATGTTTCTAACACATACTAATCGCTTTGCCGGCTGTTACCTGCTTCGGACAGTTCCCACATCCTTTTAAAACAGACTATTCGAGCGTATAATCGCTTCGCCGGCAGTTACGCGCTTCGGACAGTTCCCACATATTTTTAACACACTATACGAACGTATAATCGCTTCGCCGGCCATTACCTGTTTTGGACAGTTCCCACAAGTTTCTAACGCACACTATCCGATAACATAATATCAATAACATCTAAAATTTCAACCAGCTAGGTAATTGTCTTTAATTCTCAAATTCCACTTCGTCATCTGTACCGAGTGATCTGATGAGAGATTTATATATATAAATTTCCATATTGATAATTTAGAATCAAATCAAAGTTTTCATTGATGCCGCTATGTTCGCCAATCATAACCTAGTGCTTATTTCCTGCAACTATCTGACGCTTAGTCCAAATTGTTTCAGAAACAAGGGTTGTTGTGTAAATATTTCGTGAGGGTCGTCACCTCTCCGACAAGCAGTGCGTAAGATAATGTTCAGAGATACTTAAATTTTGCTGGCTGTTGAACATGGGTCACACCTCATAATACACGGAGACAAACATACATAGCAATACCAATATTGCTCATGACACGTTTTATCCATCTTGACATAGTGTTGTGGTATCGCAATAGATTTACTGTCAACCTGGATTCACAGCAACAGACAAACAAACATATTAGCTCACAAGATCTAAAGGTTATTTCAGCAGATCAGTTAACGATACAACATTATAAAAAAGATAAATCAGAAGAGAACCCTCAAAAACAATAATCGCTCCGGCCATACGTGCAGGGGTCATCGATTTCTGTCAATGTCACAACACTGCTTTCCGTTTCAAGATATTGAGGGAAATCAAAATAACTAAACGCTTTTACAAAAGTTAAATGAACAGGTGAAATATTTAGAAATATCATGCGCAAATATATCAATCCGTTCTCGAATGAAGAGCAATAAAACGCAAAATGATTCCATTTCATAACGCAAAAAGTTCCATTAACACAATGACCCCAAGGCAAGTCGTCCAGGAGGTATCACCATTCTTCCGGACCGAGTTGACGTCTCCGATACATTTGAAGCAGGCTGTTCGGCAAGTCGAGTCGCAGTGGTCTCGGTCTACCAATTCCTGGGTTATCAATCGATAGGTTCAACAAATCGTGTCGCAGTGGCTCTAATCGGTAACCTTATTCTATTTCATTTGGTAGCGGTCGCATATAAGGCTCCACTGGTTCTAGAGATAAAGCGGAATCCAAATGGCGG
Source organism: Mopalia vespertina (assembly GCA_030265115.1). Taxonomy (NCBI): domain Eukaryota; kingdom Metazoa; phylum Mollusca; class Polyplacophora; order Chitonida; family Mopaliidae; genus Mopalia; species Mopalia vespertina. The sequence goes on along the minus strand of JAQQZZ010118123.1, from coordinate 10,446 downwards.
AAAGAAAATGAGCAGGGACTTCGGGGTCCAGCGTGGAACAAGTTTCAAGGTATATTTGTTCAGTCGATCAAGGTGGAGGAACCTTGTGTCAGCGTACAAGACTATCCCGAGATTTTCATGAAAACGTATGGCACTTTCCATCGAAGTTCCAATTAAGATAATCTTGGATGGTCTTTGCCTTATGCCTGGCATAAATAAGGTTACTTAGTGCAAAAGAACGTTTATTTGCCGTTATCATTAGTAGCTTTCTGTGCCTATCCAAGCATGGCTGCTTTAGGCTATTATATTCCCTACCTTTCATGGTTTTATTTCGGTATCTCAAGTGATGAAAATGAAGGGATCAATTAGCTGTATTAGGGAGAAAATGTCCTCCAAATATGATTGACATTGATCGATATAGCAGCCTATTGAACCTCGCAACTAGGCAATCTGAAGAAGAATGGTGTTGCAGGGTCATTGGTTTGGCAATTTCGAGTAAGAGATATGACTCTCAAATAACTAACCATCAAAATTTCTACGTTGATAAGCATGATGTTATATTGTATCAGCCTTCGTGTCTGGAATGGGATGAACATCAGTCCTCTTTGTGAATTGGTCAACAATAAAAAAAAGCAGACTTGTTACCTCGTCTAGAAAGAAGAAATGGGTCCAGTATATCTAACTGAACCCTGTCCATGGGAAACTTGTTTTATATAATTGCAGATACCCCCTTCCAAAAAGATAGCCTTCTATCAAAACACTTCATATTATATGGTTGGGCTAGTGTCAATTATTGTTGGAATACACCGCCGGGATATAAATGAAATACCATTAGGCACAGCGTAATACAACACTCAATTAATCCATCAAACAATAGGCTATACAAACTGTTCAATGTCTGCAGACAACCCGACCCAAATAAATAGCCGTTTCATACGTTATTTTATTCTCGAAATACCGGAAGGTCCAGCAGTGGTACATTGTGACAAAAGCGGAGGACTTTTGACTTGAAACAATCTGCAACAATAATGCAAGGTTATACGTCGCTTTTTGTGTCTGTCCACTGATTTTCAGGGTTCTGAGATCTGGGTTAGAAAGCTCTGCACGCTGTAGATCTCCGACGCTATATCATAGAAACCAGTTGGTTGTGTCGATGTTTCCAGTATATAAAGGGTGCTGGACTTCAACTGGTATACAATCGCTACATTCCGTGTGCGCACCACGTATTGTCAATGATACTATGCCCTCCACGTCACGCTCGACACGCTACAATTCACGAGTTTTGTACAATGTGAACATTCTACACAAGGGACGTTCAAGGGATCGTCGTACTGTCACAGCCATTGAGTGCCAATTGACGTTGGGGTGTTTCAAACCAGAACAGCCACACCAAACTGCTGTTGTGTGTTATCATAATGAAGCTCTTCCCAAGTAGGTAATGCATAAAATGGGAAGTGAAGCTGATAACAGTCAGAAGATCCCGTCGAGTAACCCAATGTCGGTTTTGGGCTGGTCCCAGGCATTAACTGGCGTATGCTGCGACCCGTGCTGGGTCATGCTGATGGTGGACGGCCACTGACTGATTGGATGCATCAGTGGCACGTTTGAAGATCCAATCAATTTCCAGATTGCCTAATTGCTTTGGCAGACAGTTTTTCAGGTCTCCAAATGATTGCTCTACCCTAGCCATTCAAATGTTAAATTAGTTTGATTGAGCTTGTAAAGTGGTTTAGCTCGATCAGCATAATCATGGGTGAACTTCCGATAGGTTATTTTCAACGTCCGGATATGCTTTAATGGTTACCGGACTGATTTCTCCGGCGAACTATTCCGGGCACGGCTCTTTCAAATATGTCACAGTCGTTTTCGCCACATAGAAAGGGGTTCTCGTCTGCCAAATGTTTCTGACCGGGCTTTGTTTAGCACTAACTTATTATCTTTTACTGCATTTGATAAATTGCATAAAGCATAAACAGCATCGCCAGTAGTATAGAGAGGGCAACTCGGTTAGTATTTGCTATGACATTATAAGGAAGGGTTTAACGTTACCAAGTACTAATTGTTTATTACATAAATAGTAGTGCGGATTCAGTTTGAATTTGCTCTACTATTTATGTAGTAATATTTTATTATATACAAAGAAGAAATTTACGTTATTTGGTACTAAGGTAACGCTGCTTAGTACATGTTATGTAAGGACTCTATGTTAATGAGTACTAAAGTGGCTGGTCGGCGTCCGTGACGTGATGTCACAGGTTGTACGTGATGACATCATGAGGGGTCACCGGGGTGCATGATAAATGTGTTGTCTGCTTGATAAGGAATTATGGCAGTTACATAATGCACAAGTCAATGACTGAATTTTGGGGAGGGCTGATCCTAGTGCTGTTGTAGGAGGTGGGCTGTTTTCCGTGATGCTTTGCGCGATGTGCATCCGGGCATTTGCTATCACATCTTAAGAAAGTGTTGTTACTAATCATGTAGTGTAAAGCGGATGGGTAACAGAGCACGACTGACTGAGGGAGAGTTGACCCTAGTGCTGTCAAGGGGTGGTGTGGGTGTCTTCCCATGATGATTTCCGCGCCGTTGTGGGGCAATCCAGGTCATTTGGGCTAGCATTTGCTATTTCATCATAAGGAAGGGTTGTTGCTTATCATGTAGTGGGAAGCGGATGTGAACAGCGCATGACTAAAAAAGGAAGGATTGCCCCCTAGTGCTGTCATGTAGTGGTGTGGGTGTCTTCTCGTGATGCTTTGCGCGCGGTGGACTCTCGCGAGAGTTGCCGAGATGTGACGAGATTTGATATGGGGTCACAACAATGACTGGAGGAGTGATCTCACTTAGCTACACATCACCACCATGGCGGTCACACCGTCACATCATGGCACAGAACGGCGTCACGACGCCGAAACGACGCTCCAGAACGCCGCAGCAGTACATCGTGGTTGACCCTAGGGTTTGTATAAAATCATATCGTTTTTAAACTTACTAACATCCGGCGGTTAACATTACACGTTTTCGTGTAATATTATTGCTTCCATTCACCTCCGAGATAACTGTACAGGTACGGAAAGTGTCGAAGGATGTTCCGACACTGTATCCAGGCGTTTTATCCCTTCGCCGTTTTCCGCTTCGGACAGTTCCGACAGGAATATAGAGCAATTGGCAATTGGTAGAGCTCATGATCAACTTAGGCAGGAAATGCATGGGTCCTGTAAATCGCTCGCTTGCTTATGGAAACATTTTTTATTGTTGTTGTTGTTGTAGTATATTATTTTCTTGAAACAGTTAGCTTCGGAAAGAATCGTCACAGTTAACGTCAAATAATTCCAAATATAGCAAGAGAAAAAAATAATGTCGTAGCAAAGGCTATTGGTGGGAGATAACCGTATCTTACCTAAGTCAATGCAAACTTCTTTTAACTCAAAGTCTCGACGAACAGAGGAACGACTTGATATATATTTTAGAATGGGCAGTCGGATTGATGACATTCATGTTATTATGGTGTCATCACTATGCATGGCGGAACATCCTTCGACTTTTTCCGTACCGGTACAGATACCCCGAGGTGAATGGAAGAAATAATATTACACGAACACGTGTATTGTTAACCGCCGGAGGTTTTGTGCCCATGGGTGGAAATGAACCAAAGTACTTCGCGGATTTATACCAAAAAAACACGCAAAACAAGCCAGTTTTTTGAGTAAAGTCTCATTTGAACAAAACACTGTTTCTATCTCATGTATGACTTGTTGTAAATAAAACAAATTAATACAAATTATTTGTAATAATTATTATTATTTAATAATAATGTAGCTCCGATGACGTCATCATATCAACATAAATTGGCCTTTAGACATAAACAATAAACACATGGATAACTCAGCCATATGATGAAAGTAAATCCATGCGAGTTTAATACCTCCCGTGATTGCCATCCAAAATGGCCCTCTCCTCAACAGAGTTTATTTGTGGAACAGAAATCGCCGAGAGATGTTTCGACATGATCACTATGTAGGCCTACATTCGTGAATATGGTGTTCCAATAGAACTGGTTTCCGCCAACGGACCTGCAGTTTGTTTCGGAAATTTTCCAACATTTTCTGAAACATTCTTTCGCCCCGATAATCACCGCCTTATCATGCACCTTATAATACTAACGGGCAGTCAGAGCGTTTCGTTCAAACTATTAAGAGGGGCATTAGGTCATAAAAATGACAGAAAGCGTCATGGAACTAGAAAATCTCACTGTTTCTTCTAACTTATGGAACGACTCCAACATTCTACTTTTCGACGAACCGCAGATGAATTAATGGTAGGATATAATTTGGGAAACAAAATGGATGCTGTACACCCCAACATAGATCAGCGTATACAGCGTCAGACTTGGCCAATTAAAACGAGACACTCGTCAAATCGAATTAGGCGAACTAGTATAAGTGCGCGATTATCCATAACGCAACTTTGGAAACATCTACCGTGGGTTTCATACTTAAGAAATTAAGCCCGTGTTCTCACATCATGTTCAGATATAGGAACTTTATTTTGGAAGAGACACATTCAAATCAGTCCATGGTTGAACACACCGTCGCCTGACTCGAAACTGTCTGATAGTAACTAAAATAGTGGCTAAAGGTATAAAAGGCATCAAGTAAAAACTAGCTGCATTTTAAATAAGTGTTTATTGAGTTTAATGTAGACTTGCGATTCCTATATGGACTGCTCAGTTGGTGAAACTAAACAATTCAGCGTAAACGTTCTGAAACAGTTCTGACATAGTTCTGAACGATTGTGAAAGATTTTCCAGGAAAACTAAACATGCTTACTTGTGTAACTATTTACAGAAGTTAGCCTTAAGAGACTTAATACTTGATGATTGTAAAATTTCATCCGAGCTCCTGTAATTGAACCAACGTTTTATATTCTTCTTCATTTAAATTATATGCCAATTTTAAAAGGCCTACAAGTTTGATGTTAGCTTCAAACCTTTGTAATTGTAATGACTAAATGTAGAAAACCCCAGAAGAATGCTCTATTGTATGCACTCTTTATATACAGTGACATCACAATTTGTCACATAATTGGAAAACCTATAAGCTAATGCTGCTAAAAATAATTCTGCGTTTTACATTAGCTTGGCTTGCGTTTTTCTCTCTTTCTGTCTTTTTTTACTTATAGTAATTCGAAACTACAGCATTTGAGTAAAGTTTTAAATGTACAATAATAAATGTTTCAGTTGGACAATATTTTAATTTAGATAACATTCAGGTACAATACACACTCATACCCTCATTGGCAACCAATTAGATTGTATTGGATTGCAGGGAAGGCATTGCTGATAAGTTTTATTTATGCAGTTTAACCTTAGCAAAGGGAAATGTAATAGAAATTTGTCGTACAATGACGAACATGTAGTATACTCGTTTCCAAAGCACCTGCCCGTTTCAGACATATGTTGTCAAATTTGAAAGAATCGATCAATGAATTGATTCCGAACAACAAAAACAAATTGCCAAACAACCCTTCAAAAAGAAAAATAATAAATCACTTTTCTGCCTCCTTCATTTTCAGAGCTGGGGCTTCGGTTTTTCAGGTAGGCTGGAATGATAAAGTTTGATCGATGCTGGAAAGTAAATGCATTTGCACACCAGATTTTCTAACTTTTTGAAAAACAAATGTAGGTTAGTACAAAATAAGTTCATTCCTCAGTTGCATTTCTCAAACAAGAATTGACCTACACACAGCGCCATCTATAATTACGTCTACCACCGCGCAGTTCGTTCAAAAAACGCAACCGCCTTGAAGATTGATCCATAAATGCGTAACGTGGATCAAAATTCACAATGATGATTTGAACAGCAGGTTGGAACCAAGATTTAATCAAATGTCAAAACTACCCCAAAAAGTTTACATGCCACAAATTTAGAGAAACCTTATTACCAATATATACATATAGAACGAAGACACCGGAACATCTTAGCTACAAGCTTATAGGACAGGTCTCAGTCCTACAAGAAGTGCAGAGTTATTCACTCGATCTACACACAGCGCCCTCTATAATTGAGTCTATCGCCGCGCAGTTCGTTCAAAAACGCAACCTCTTTGAAGATTGAACCATAATGGTGTAACGTGGATTAAAATACTGGCTGTTGATTTGAACAGCAGATTGGAACCAAGATTTAATTGAATGTCAAAACTACCCTAAAAAGTGTACATGCCACAAATTAAGAGAAACGTTATTACCAATTTACCAAGTTCTCACATACGAAGACACTGGAACGTCTTTGCTACAAACTTTTATAGGACAGGTCCTCAGTCCTACAAGAAATGCAGATTGATTCAGACGATCACACACAGCGCCCTCTATAATTTAGCACTGAATAACGTGTAATCCTTCTTTGTATGTAATAAAATATTACTACATAAAAAGTAGCCGGGTGCCCGGCTACTATTTATGTAGTAAACAATTAGTACTTGGTAACGTAGAACCCTTCCTTATATGTAATAGCAATTATAACCGAGTTGCCCCCTCTATACTACTTCTATAGTAACATGCCCCTAAACTGCATTGTTTATTTAAAATAATGTGTTTACCAAGGCACGACCTATAATGGGGGAGGGTAGGCTACTATAGACTACATCTACTTGCCACGTGATCGCCCAACGCGGAGGATGTCTCAAAATCCACATAGCCCTGCGTGAAATGCTTACAATATAATTTCATTTTTACGGGAGTGCATGTTTTATGTATTGAACTCGCCGGTGAATATTGAAAGGAACGATCAGAGTGTTGTGAAGCGAGATAAGAGGCCATACGGATTCAATAGTATGTGCGATCCAGAGACAGCCCAGATAGCAACCATCAGTGGGGCCCATATGGGCTCACTACGGGAATCTGGGATGTGTCTGCCCAGCTATAACCCATATAGGGCCCTTCTTATAAACGACTTTGAAAACCCATACTTACAATTCCGTATGGATCCTTTGCATGTACAATATATGGACAAATCAAAACTGATTCCCCAGCAAATAAAGACCTGGGCCCCACATAGATAGGCCCACTCCCGTATAAGAAAAACAACTTGGTGTTCCCGCTCTTGAACTTTCACGTCTGCTGAGAAGCTGCTGTCATTGAAGTTGCCGTTTTGTAACCATCCAGTACCATTTAGCTTTTTAACGCAGACTGGGAACTTTGGTATTAACCCGCACCATCACTGTCTTACCAGGAATTGACGAAGGGTCTACTTTTACAAAAAGCCCAGGTGCATAAAAAATGTGTTATGTAGGTCAACATAAAAATGAAAATTTTTATTCATTTAGAAAAGATTAAACTTGTTCATATCTTTATAATTTGTTTGTTTGTTTGATTTGGGTGACTGGTATCTTTAAAAAAGGGAATTGGTTTGCTGTACAGCTGAATGACATCAAAGCATAGTCCCGGTGTATTTATACAGCTGTATATATATAATTTGTCTTGATACGACCGCACAATTAACGCCGTTTTAGCGGATATCACTACATTTAGACATTTAAAATGGTACTAGGTTTATGACCAAGCAGGCTGTACGTAACACATGGAGGTAAGCCCGCTTCCGGTTTTAATCAAATGTGAAGTTGTCTTTGATGTGGTCCAGTCTTAAGGGTTGTCTTTCCTTTACTCTTAAAATCTTGTGGTAGATGTATAGTTATAGGATTACTTGTCAACTTTAATTGTGTATTTTTAGTGTAGTTATCACCTTTAGGCTTATAATTTAAGTGGTAGACTGTACTAAACTGTTCGCAATGACAATGCCATTAGCTGTGATTGGGTAATGTCGATGGCCTAGTTCACATTATCCGATTAATCGATTAGAGCGGCAATCTATGTTGATTTTGAAAATATATTCTGAGCCAGGACGTTGATAAGATCGATATTTTATTATCTATTTTAAAAAAAAATAATCCTTGTCCAGATAAGCAACATGACTATTTTATGATGCGAAAGTGTTTGGTCAAGGTAACGACACTGATGAGACTCAAAACCAAAAACCTTTTTTATTTGTACTTCATCTCCAGTTTTGGATTTGCCTATAGGGTCTATATGTCGATGATGTTTTAGAGCTGTTTTTTTTATCTCATTAACAGTGTTATGATTCAATTGCATTCCGTTGCAGGCCCCTATATGCCTGCACCACAACAAAGAGTTGGAAATATTGCTTTGCCAAACTTTTCAATCACATACAGCAAGAATAGCGCACACAACTCGAGACCTTACTAGTATAGGCCTACGTACATTGTTTTCATTCCATTCAGGCTTTTAGATTTCTAATTTGTGAGATGTTATTATTTTCTTCTTTCTTTCGGCTTTCTCCCTTCATTCTTCTTTTTTCTAACCTCCACCTTTTTTATGAGTCCCCCCCCCTAAATCCGCCACTGACCAGTGTCTATAGTCAGGTGACATTTTTAACCATCAAGGGCTATCTAGCTTTTCAACGCCGAGCGCCATCGCTTTCTTCAAAGGAAGTCACGCGGTGGAGACCTACTCACAGTTACGGAAAAATCCATCAGCTTAAAAATGTGACCAATGTGTTATGTGGGTCAAAATAAAATGGAACAAATTTTGTTATAACTACTTTAAATAGCAATAGCATTGGCTGTACAAGATCATCACAAAGTATCGGAGTATTTACACAATTCCCAAATGCCGAACGAGGACTGCACAAATTACTGTAATTTACCGAATACCGGTATCACTACAAAACATCGCTCTAGTTTATGACCAAGTCTATATCATGGAGGTAAGATGGCGACGGTTTTATCATATGACCCTGCTGGTGTCGGTGGTATAATTTTACCGTGCTCCAGCTGGGCTTCAACTCTAAAAGTTCAGTTAAATAAAATTAAAAAATCAGTTAAATAGAAAAAAATATATATTTCAAAATATATTAATGTTTTGCTTTTCATATTAGATATAGGAAAGTGTTTAAGATTAAAAAATTTCATCGAAATCAGCAAATGTATCAATCTTTTTACAGATACACCTCTCTTAAAGTGAAGTGTCAAGCTAATAGGTATAATGTACATGATCAAAAGTAACAAGTGTCCGATGTCCATTATTTAGGCCTAACATTAACAAACGATTTTAGTGGTAGGCCTATTTTGTTTGATGCCCGGTTGTTGCTATGTTTTGTTATGAAGAAAAGAAGGAAAACAATAACATTTCTATTTTTTGACAGTTTTCTAAATTTATTTATTATAATAATTATTTTCATTATTATAATCATCACAATAATATTGTTTGCTTATTAAAGGTTTTACTACATGTTGTGTTGGTCTGCCAATGTTAAAGACAGTCATGTGATGTTTGTCGTGAGATGAAAAATCTCACGGGTGGAGGCTAACACTATATCAATGATCAGTGGAGGCGCCAGGACCAGAAATCAGGGGGGGGGGGGGGGACAAGCTTAATTGGGTGGAGTGGGGGGAGAGGGACTAAATTATTTCAATATAAGCCAGTAGATGTCTTCTTTCCTTTTTTTTGCGCGTATATATACTTTTCATCGATCGATTATCGATGTACATCGGGGGTAATATTATAGGAGTCAAAAGACAATCCAAAGTTATGTGGGGGGGGGGGGGGGGGGTGGGGCATTATCACAGAACAATGTGGTGAGGGTCCAGGGGCCGCCTATCCCCGGAAGCTTTCGAGTTCTACACATCTGCATGCATGTTTTGGGCCATTTTCGCCTTATATAACTAATATGGTTAACTTAGACTCCAATATCAGTTGTTCATTCTTTTTTCCTTGCTTAGTCATTTTACAGTGTCAATAGATGATTTTTATGATGACATCTGAAACTGTCTTATGAAATCTGGTGAAAATTTCTCTAGGGACGCCTCAAGAACTCATTTTAATGTCCCGGGTTGGTCTGAACACACTGCTGAGTTATATGAAATGTCCAGAGAGGCTTTTCAAATGTGGTGCCGAAATGGTAAGCCTCGTTATGGCCCCTTATTAGACATCATGAGAAAATCCAGGGCCCAATTTAAGTTTGCTTTACGATACTGTCGTGTCCATCCCTTATAAAAAAAAGTACCATGGTGTACCACGGAATTACCATTGAAGAGGCCAATGTACTGTGGTATACCATGGTAGACCATGGTTTTACAACGGTATTTTGGCCTACACCATGGTACTTTTTGTAAGGGATATGAAGCCCAAATTCGTGCTGATAACCTGGCTAATAAATTTGTTGACAGGAACTTTCAGTCTTTTTGGGATTCAATCAATAAAGAGACTAACAAACGGATGGGAATGGCCGAGTCAGTTGGGGGCAGCGCAGTAGGCGAGAGTGAAGTAGCTTAAATGCAAAAGAAACATTTTTCGGAACTACTGAATACAGTTAAAAGTGCCCATAACAGACTGGATGTTGACAACCACATATTTTGTCATGATAAATATAATGATGAGCAAATGTATGAAACTAT
>JAQQZZ010118113.1:0-14788 GCA_030265115.1 Mopalia vespertina | reverse complement strand
CCAAATCTAAAGCATGCAGCCGCCTGTCAAGACCCAATCATACGGGTGTTTCTGAAAGTAGAGACAACCCTGTTAATGATGCTGTATTAGCTGATGAGTACATTAATCTGGGTTTGGGAAATTGGAAACTCGAATATGGGAAATTGGAAACTCAAATATTTACAATAAATTTTGTTTAATACCTTTAACATTTACATTATTAAAACATAAGGGAACCACATTTGTTGAGAAGTCATTGCGCATCTCCTTATAAAATGTGTTTAGTCCATTTGTTTTAGTTTCCGAAAATTTAATCAGGCAAATATGTGAAGCTTTATAAGCCTTAGAGGAGTACCTTTATGCATGTACATTGTAAAGTATTGTTCGAGGCACTTTAACAAAATGTTGTACAGCAATCAAGTCTTGTACGATATTGTGACGGCGTTTACATTTTCCATATGAAAGGGTTTTTGCCGTACGACATTTGTGAAGGTGGCCGCTGGGGAATTGGAAAATCAAATATTTACAATGAATTTTTGTGAATATCTTTAAAGTTTACATTACCTGGGATATACAATGTAGACTTATCCCACATTTAAACTACTATTAGACAGCAGGGTATCCACACTCATTTAGAAGTCATTGCAGTTTGCTGGCCACTATGCAGAGCATACTTTCAATTTGTAAAGAGAGTTACAGCACAGTTTAATATATTTACACTTTTTTGTTGTATATGTAAACAAGGGTTGTTCATAGACATCCAAATATATATATTTTTTACTGAAAACAAAATTCAGGTTTTGTAGCGTCCTTTTGAATTTTTTTCCGTTTTTAATGCCCAACTATTCATTATTATCATACTGAAACTTTAGAAATTGAGTCTGAACTGAGTTTTTTTTAAAATGGTGCATTATAATGATGTCTCCACTTGAATTTATACTCCAGCTTAACTACCATTTAGGGTAGTTAATAAACTGGACTTCTATGAACCCCTTATATATATTTTGAATAAATGAAGAGAGAAGAATTTGCTTGCCTCCACCGAGAATCGAACCCGGGACCTTTGGGTTACAGGCCCAACACTCTACCGAACCCCTTATATATGTATGTTGTGGCTACAGTCAATACAGAAGAATTAATAGCTGGGAATGTTGACCTATAGGGTACATTGCCATTCTCATAAATTTGCAAACTCAATGATTTTAATCAGTCTATACCAGGACAAGTGTGAAAATGTTAGATAAAAACATGTCAAATAAGATTTAGTCTGATAACATTTAAATAAACTGTTTATTTTTAGATCCACCATGGTGATAGTAGTTTTTAGATTACAAATATTAAAACTATAACTTTATTGAACATATTCGGATGAATTAAATTGTTTGCACCTGTCGAATCCTAATCAACAGTCTACTGTATCAGAGTTTTGTTCTCGTTGGTGTTTTCCACAAAATTTGTTTGGAAGGACTGTTCGAATTTTGCCATGAGTCAAATAATATTCAATGCAGGAATTAAAAACAAAATCTTTTTGAACTTTTAACAGTTTTTTTTAAACTTTGAAACAGCCAAAAGTAATACATGTTAGAACTAGATATAAAATACAGTCAAGCAAATTGGAAAATCATCCTGAAACTTTTTTGTACATTTTCTCTCTTCGTTTCACTTTTCAAAACATTAACTAAGTTACACATTATGTTTTATGTTAGTGTATTTAAGCTAAGCTTATTTTAAGATAGGCACACTACATCCATCACTTTATCTGAGGTGATTTTAATGTGTTGAACAGCTGTGTAAAGCCCTCAGTGTTTTATTTACAGCATACTTAATCTCCACAGATTGTAAACACTGATCTAATTCAGGGGATAATTTATCTGTAGATTTCCAGATGTATTTGACCCTCTGTTTGGGGGAATATTAAACAATTTTAATCCCAGACACATGGTTTAATACATCTACATGTACCATGAAGTTTGCAATTGTGCTTCACTTTTCCATTAAGTGATTTGTTTTTGGACTCATGAATTTATGTATATATTTATCATTTTCCTAAAGGAAATATTTATCATTTTCCTAAAGACGGGGCCATAAGTGGGAGCTTCCGGTTGCTCTGGTGCTGTCAGAACAATGGGACATTGGGTTGGGAGGGAGCTTCCTGCTTCCCTGTTGCTCTGGTGCTCTCAGAACAATGGGACAGTGGGTTGGGAGGGAGCTTCCTGCTTCCCTGGTGCTCTTGGAGTTAGAGGGCTTCATAACAATTCAAACCAAACAAACAAACAAATCTAGTTTTTACCTGTGTACACCAGACTTAATACTTCTCTTTTTAAGAAAAAAATATTGGTTGTCCTCATTATTAATTATTTTGGTTTCAAAATAATTCACATAATCATTTAGTGATTATGTTGGACCCCGGGAGCTGATTGTTGTCTATCTGACTCTTATGCAGGCCTGTGCTGTTGGGGAGAACGGTCAGAACGGGGTTTCCCTATGGTTATGCAATTTTAATTTAGGAGGACCTATTTGTAGGTTTCCCAAATTGTTTGCAGTCTTCGTCTAAATTTGCATTTTGCTACATACATTGTATTTTGACAAATTTTGTCATCATATAATCAATAAAGTTTGTGTTTTAAAGCAAAATTGCTTTATTTTTCACCAAGGCACATTTATGTATTTCAAAAATCCGTAAACCTGGGGAAAATGCAAATGTTAGGTTACCTCACAAAATTTTAGAGGACCGATTTTGAGGTTATGCTGGAAAAGATTACAGCACAGGCCTGCTTATGGAACACTCAAGACTGTCTGTTTGTTTTGTGTCCTGTTTTTGTCCTTGTTTTAAGCCGATGATGTCAAAGGTGCTTTCTTTAAACCCACTAGGGTCGCATGGTGCCATATGGATTAAATAATTTCAACTTTAAAACCCAATCAAACGAACAATCAGAATAAATAGTTCTAACTGGTTCATGTTTCTCCCATTTCATGCATCAAAGAGGTACGGGTACAGTTGTTATGTGTCAGAAGCCACTAAAACTCGCTCTCCTCTTTTGACCCTTTGGATATCTCATGTACATGTATACATTATAATGTACGTACATCCCAGATTCCTCTTGACTTTCCAGGTCTGATCTAAATACATGTATCTCTGCAGTCTGATATAGTAATGCCAGTGTGAAGACAGGATTGAAGCAGAAAGGGGATGTTTGGCCTAGCTCTTCCCCTTAGCTTATTACATGCAGCTGCTTCCTGGTCATTGAGCCATATCCCATTTGGGATAATGATACTGTACCAGTTAACCAGGGACCAACAATATACACAGGTAAACAGGCTTAGCTTCTTCCGCTTCGGAACTAGAGGGCAACAGGAAGTCAATCTACTGTGGCATCCTGGGGCTTATCCAGAAGTCAAAAGTATAGTGTCCACAATGGTCATTTTGATTCACTTTTTAAGTAACTGTGTGTCCAATTCTTACAGTTCTCTATCTCCTGCATGTTTAAGTTTCTTAAAACAGGATGTTCAAATGAGGCCATTGTTGAGTTCAGGGTGTCCAAAAGACTCTTGGTGGTATCTGTATTTTTGGTTTTTGTGATCATCCTCCATAGTCTTTGTTTGTTACCTGTGGATTCATGCATTTGGTTTCTTCACCCATAGGACTGGCATGCCATCTTATAAATGAAATAACCTTAAGTGAAGTTAAAGTATCCACCTTTTCCTGAGCTCCTTTGGTGAAAAGGAACGAACCATTTCTGCATATAGAATTCACTTTGTATCAATAGGACACATGTACAGTGTACGTCTTGGAGATCTACATCAACTTTGTATACACTGCTGCCAAGACAGCGTCCCTTACATGTAATTGCAATAAAATGTACTATTGTTGTTATTATCATTTACTCAAGGTAAAACATCCGGTGGCGTTAACGATAACAATCATGTTGGCTGACTGCCTGTAGATGACAAGTAATGGGAGAAAGGGGATGAAAAGCCAATCATGCAGTACCTAACCTCTTAATTGACGGTATGGCTGTTATCAAGGTTCTATGTATGGCCTGCACAGTGCACTTCCTTATTCCAGAACTCTGTGCATAATATGTTAAGATCTGACCTTTGTGACCTCTGACCTATATTTTAATTAAGGATAATGTTGTTGTCAGAGTTCCTGTTTGACAAATGCAGTGTTGTTCAATGTCCAATGAATAAGGGTGACATGGATATCCAAAACTACATGTTGAGCTTGAATTATGTAGACCATAGACCATAGTATCCGCTAGAAATCAAGAAGACAGTGTCTCAAATCACCATTTTTACAGAAACGGTTGTCTTATTTTACTGTTCCCCTATCTTTTCCCATGTTAAATTAGACTGTAACCAGGTGTCTCAAATGGCTTCTTTGATGTCGCAAAGACACCCCTCTGGCTAACACTATGTATTGTAGACTGTTCCTTACACATATTGTCACTGTTATACACTTACAGTATCAGTAAGTTTTATTGGGTTTTTTTTTCTCTATTTTATTCTGTTTGATGGAATATGACATAAAGCTCAACACAGATTCCGAGATTGATTGAAGTTATATTTGAACAATGAATTTTATAAGCCCCCAAATCCAATAGATACTTCCATTTTTGATGAATAAAATTCAATATTTCCTTGTTCCATTAATACCAACAACAAAGAAAACATAGTTCTTTAAAAGATCAGTTTGCTCAAGAAAATTACACCGTTTTCCTTTTTCTAGAATAATTGTAAGTCAGTTATCTCTTGGTCATGCTGTTTAAGCATGTATCCCTTATCTTAAATTCTAAGCCAAATTTTTTGTCAGTCTATCAAAGTTTGCATATGTCTTCAAAGATTTTACTGCTGGCAGCCTTCAATCAATCTTGTGTCTCAATGCAATTGCTGAAGTCCTCAGTCAGTCTCCCCAACACCCCAGTCTCATGTTCACTTTCGCTGTGCACACCTCAGCAGTAACCTCCATGGAATGTGGTATTATGGGGAATGTTGTTGTTGTTGTTGTAATGAAAATAGCAGGTTCTGTTCAGCCAGCCACACTACCAGGCCAGACTGATTCCTGTTTATATTATCATCATTGTTAATAGGTTATAGGGGCAAACTGTCTGACTCTATTTTCTATAAATAAGTTCAGTACTAGTTTGTGTTTAATCTAAAGTTATGCCTATATACCACCGCACGGCTAGACAGATATTTAATTAACAAGCACTTATTGATAATTAGAAGGTTGTTGAGTTTCAAGGGGGGGGGGGGAGTTTCATATTTGAAATTCTTCGATGCCAATGGCAACAAACGAAGACAAAACAGGACAATAACAAGACATAATACAAAGATATCCAGGGTTCGAATTTATGAGTGCATAGGTACACTGGTGCACCCAAATTTTGCTTTGTGCATCCAATGTTAAAATACGGAAGCACTCGACAGTGCACCCAAAAGATTATACCCAATCATCAACAGGGAACTTAAGCTAAATTTTAACGGAAACAATTTGCGATCGCTTTTGGTGAACACAAATTTATTTCAACCCTTACTCAATCAAGTTATGATTGAGTATCAATTGATCGTGTGACATTTTAACAGAAAGGGAGTTCATCATAAGGCAAACATTTCTGTTCGATTACATTCATTTTTTTATATATAGTTTATCAATTACCTGTAGATTGGCTCATTCGTCATGTTTGCTTGATACAAACCATAGTGTCAATAAAAACTGTGCACCCAACACATTTTGTGTGCACCCAATTCAAAAGTGTTGTTGCACAGTGTGCACCCCAATTTATTTTCAAATTCTACCCCTGCATAAAAGCCAATCAATACAGGGACTGTAGTCAGAGGACAGTTAGCAATATTAACTTAATTAAATAAATATTAAGACTCCAATGCATATATCTTTTTTTGGAATAAGGGGACATGTCACATAACTAAATTCTTCATGGTCGCCGGGCTTGTATTGTGGCTGGTAGTAAAAAAATGATGTTATTGACATAATGACAGGGTTTTTTTGTTATATTTTAAGTGTGTGGCACATATATTCAAGTAAAATAAAAAAAGGAAAGAAATCAAAATGTATTAAAAATGGATTTGTCCCTATCTAGACAGGTCCTGAAACTAAAAATGCAAGATGACATGCAGTCACCACTCCATTTCAAATGACTTTTCCAAATAAACCTGCTTAACCTATTTTCATCATGGTATCGCCTTCAAATGCCCAAATTTCACTCATGATGCAAACCACATAGTTTACTAAAAAAAAAACATCCTCTTGTTACACAAAAATCCCATTTCATATCGATTAATAAGCTATCAGAAGCAAAAAGCCACAGAACGGAAAACATTTACTTCGATTCATAAGAGTGCCTGTCTTTCATTGATGTCCTTTAGGTTCTCTGTTTTGAAATTCACATAAAATAAGGTAAAGGGAGATAACTCTGCAATTCGATAAGGTTCCCTAGGCAGGTATGGTTTATATTTAGCCAAAAATTTGTAATTCTACAGTCCTGTTATTCAGATATAAAAACACCAATTAAAGGGCAATAACTCTACTTAATACAGTGTAAAGCTTTCAAATTTCAATAGGATTCAAAATCTCCAAACAGGAATTCAACATATGTGAAAAACAATTCGACATATGCAAAATAAACGTTTATTTTACATCAATTACAGACTTCTCCCTCACATCATCTATTTTGCGACAATAAATTTGCTCCAAAACTACAATCAGATCATAAGCACATCCACCCTCTGCGTTTCTCAAAGCATTTGTTATTTTCTGGCGAAAAATAAATCACGATAATTTTCAGAATAGAATGTATGGTTGTGTGTTTCAGCTGTTGTTTGACTGTAAATATATGCGAATGTTTGTCGCTATTCAACTTTTGGCAGTCTGTGCTTTTCTTTGTGGTTGTAATCTCGCTGCAGGTGACCATTTCCTGATCAACTGTTCGACTTTGGAGTGTGCCCTGCTGAGGCTAAACTTGCACAGCAATTGCTTTCGCTTAGCCTGTCAGTGGAATATACTCCTATTGTCTTTGCATTCGTCTTGGAAGTCTTGAAAGACGATAGGAGCACAAATGAAGGTTCAACATACAGTCCCTTGCTAAGCAGAAATCGTTTTCAGTATTTTTGATAAGTGGAACTTTTTTGTACATATGTAAAATATTAGTTTATTTAACATAAGTGGCATTTTTTTGTGTTTTATTTTATTTATTTTAAAAAGAATTTCACATATGTTGAAAATAAATTTACACAGTTTGAAAAGAATTCTACATATATGTAGAATAAATATTTTAATTTTACATATGTGAAATTGTTTGTCACATAAGTGAAAATCTTTTTAACATAAGTAAACAAGAATTCACATATGTGAAAAAGAATTGCACATAAGTAAAACAAAAAAATAAAAATTCGGCTTGTGAAGAATAAACACCGGACGCGACGCGACTGTCGCGCTGCACGAAAATAATGTAAAACACTACTTTTAATGTAATAAAGTTCATAATAGATGATACTGTCGCCAATTCTCTAGCGTAACATAATGACGTTATTCGTTTGCATTTTGACGTCATTGCCTGAGCAAGTCAAGTATTGTTAAAGCATAGGAATAAAGCGTGTCGTGCAGCGCCCAGTGTGAACAAGACCCAAGCGACGTCGCGTCGCGCCTGTGTGAATTTGGCTTAAAGGTAGAAGTGATAAAACGGCTTGTCTTATCGGTTGCCTTTCAACTTTCAACCATGCAATTAGGCACGTTAAAGTTACGATTCGGTAGTTCTTAATACGGTCTTACTTTCTCCATTTTCTTGTTGTCGTTTAAATATGTTGATACCAAACACATATAAAACGACAACAAGAAAATGTGAAGGTGAGACGTCGAAGTACGACTCGGAAAGTTTTACCAGTTCAACATATGCAAAAAAACAAAGAGACGTACTTAATAAACTGTTTCGGATTTGTTATGTTGGCGGAAAATATTTCGTAACTGACACTACCGGCTACAGGTATGAACGTAAACAAAACATTTTCAACAGCCGATCGCCGGCCCCTTGAAACTTCGATGACATCTCCATCGTCTGCCATCTTTAACCAGTCTCCTGTGCTGCGGATGCTGGTTGATCAACTCTCCATACTGTGGATTTTATCGTTAAAAGTAGCGCTATCTGGCGGAGAAGGGGAGACTATCCAGTGAGCTGTGGATGCTGGGGGATGGAGGGCTGCTTTAGAACGGTCAGGGTTCACTTCATTTCGTATTGTGTGCTTGGCGGTCGTTACCTATCAGGCTTATAGCTGTTTATTGTTAGTCGTTAGGTCTATCAAACACAGACTGCATGTAGTTTGTACTGTAGAAAGCCACAGGGGAGTTTCAACAATCGATCAACAGGGGAGAATCGGATAGAAGCTGTTGGACGTCTTTTCTCTTGACCCTCTGTGTGATTATTGCGATGACTCAGTGAGAAAGTCCGAGCAAAACGCCTCCTGTTCACAACGAACCCGATTCGGATAGAAGAACACTCAGGAATATAATAATAAGACAGATATGAGATTAATGCAATTATACAGAATTGTGTAAAGTCGAAAAATCTATCAGGATTATATTTTTATTTCCGCTTACTGCCGATGTTGAATAACATGGTGGTAATTCTGAATGTAAACAAAATGGATCACTGAGGTATTATAATCGTGGTAATTCAACAGGAGAGTGGAGGTGTGCGGAACAATACACCCAATTTCTCACACAGCTAATATGATGGGCCGCTCTTGATGTTTTTCAGTATTTTGCCACATTTCTAAAGTGAGAAAGAGCACAAAATGGCTAGGGCAAGAAGGAAACAACAAACAGATCGCTCGGAAGTCAGCTGCTGTATCAAATATCTGGTCTTTGGATTTAATGTGTTTTTCTGGGTAAGTAATCATTCACTGTGCAAGTACACTTCATAACACTGTAGTGACAGATAGTCCATCATTATCTCCTACGATATTTATTATTTGTGGACATTTGTTGGCAGGGGAATGACAGTGGGAAACCTCGACAAAACTGTCCCCCTAAAATCCAACGTTATTTCCTATGCAGTTTGAAAACAACGAATCTCTGAAAACCTGGAACTTATACTTTAATACAGCGAGTTAATTAATGGTTATGGTGTCAAACCAAAGTTTTTCATTTATTTGCCAGTCCAACAGTTTTTATTTAAACAGTCTTTAAACTGCGAATAAAATATTGCTCACAGAGGTGACCATTTTTTTACCTTTCACACTGGCATCAATTGTCCTTCCCACAAATTTATGTCAATGATTAGTAAATGTCGTAGGAGAGTGACTACCTGCCACTAATAACAATGTTGACTGATTTTGACATTAATTAATGAAAGAGTCTGTGTTATATAAATGTGTTTCTTTACTTGATTTTACAGAACGTTTCTGACAAAACAAAATAAACTACCACTAAGTTATTTTATGTATATACATGTACATGTATGTAATATTGGTTTGCCAATAAGCGATACTTTGGGTCAATAAGATTCATGATTTTCATTGTACAAAATGCTAGCAATATGGCAGAGTACATAGTAAAATATAACGTGAAAAACAAGAATTTATAATCAAACTAACAACATTATCAACATAAAACGACTCTAGCAGACCTGTGTAATCATGCATATTTATAGGACATATATTGTATATGCATAGTAATGATTTCTAATGTTTTAATCGTGTTCAAGAAACCATCTGTGTCATGTGGAGCATATTTTCTCCGTTAATCTGGGGTCCTGGTAAGACATTATTAAAATATCAATTCTGTGTTGTCAGGCCAGTCATTATAGTGTGGATAAAAACAAGTGATATCTTTCAACAGCATAATTCTGATACACATACTTATGGTAAATGTTTTGCAGTATAGCACAAAGTGCATTTCACTCTTGATCTTGTCTTACATGTTCTCTTTTCAACTGTTATTTGCTAGTCTGTGATGATCACTTTTTTTGTGATTTATATTAAGCTTATATTTTTGATTGTCTTAAAACTATTACTATGTTGAACCTGGTAGCGAGTTATCCAGTCCGGCAATGAAATCTTTTTGCGGGGCCAAGAGATGTTTATGCATTTACATTATGAGAAGGAGTTTAGCAGTGTATTGCATAACTGTTCATGCATTGCTTGCCACCAGATGTTCCAATTCTTTTCTAACAAATTCTAAGATTGATTGAGCTTCAAGATATTAAATTACAGAAGTTTCAGTTTTGAATAAAAATTATTGATCGTATGTTTGTTTGGTTGGAGTTGTTATGTTTTATATAGAGGTTACGCACTGCGGCACTGTAACTATGTTTAATACTACAGGTTATTTCATTCATATGAAGTTGCGTCTGCACAAGATCTGGCGGCCCAATTGATGGTGAAACAAATCCCAATGAAGTCTTTGAAATTACTTCCAAGATGGGATAATAACAGGTGGCAAAACAAAGGTTCCATATCAGATCAGCTTTGCCCCTTCTCTCTGATAGCACCAGGTCAACTTCGTACAAGCTCAAAAAATATAAAATATTAAAGCACAATTATTCATGTTTTTGTGCGTTTAGTTTATTTAAAATAATACTACACTGAATTGATAGACCTGAGACTTGATTGATCACTGAGTTTCAGAATTAATAACTATTTTTGACATTATTATCTGCATGATCTTGAAGTTTGAAGACTACCATTTTTTAATCTTTTATCATTAATTGTAGATTTTCCATATACAGATTAGGCCTGTGCTGTTGGGGAGAATGAACTGAACGGGGTCTTTCCATGGTTATGCAAACTTATTTTAGGAGGACCGATTTATAGGTTTCTCAAATTTTTTGTAGTGGTCGTCTATTTGCATTTTGTTGCTGACTTTGACCAATTTTGACAATCCAATCATCGATGCAGTTTGCATTAATTTATAAAGCAATTTTGCTTTATTTTCCATAAATGTTCATTTATGTATTTAAAATATCATCAAAGTAGCGACAAATGCAAATGTTAGGTTATCTCACAAAATTTTAGAGGACCGATTTTAAGGTTATGCCAGAAAAGGTAACAGCACAGGCCTGCAGATTAAAATTAAATATGTACACATTACAGGAACACATCTACATTTTATTATGATGTTAAATCATTTCTGAGAATTAAAAACAAAAATGCTCCTATAAGCAAATTCTAGGCTTTGTGCAACTTGACTTATTCATTTGTTAATTTGTACAAGATTTGCTTGTTATACAATCTGTGTTGTTTTACCTCATTCATTTATTGACAGAATATATTTAGACTTGTCAGAGCTTTAATTTCTTCTGTTTATGAAAGTGCAGAGGAAACATTGACCAGGCAATTCAATAAGCAGATTTTTTTTTATAGATCACGTTTTCCTTACTTTAGTCCACAATATCTGTTGGTGCTTGCTGAATTCCCTATATTATTTATTGCTGACTTTTAACTTTTAATAAAATATATACATGTATCTTAAATAAATAAAAGGTGTTATCTAACTGCAGGTTACAATAGACCGCACTAAATGTATGTATATATTCATTTAAAGAGATTTTGTCAGGTTTTGACTCGCATAACCCTCTCAAAATCAGAATCATAATCTAACAGAAGTTGATGACTGGTCAGCTCAAAGGTCAAATGGACTACTTTTATGTGAAATAACATCATGCATGTGATCTCTAACAGTCAAGGGTCATGACCTCAATATTTTACCATTTATATGGGATAACTTTCCCATGCCAACCAAGTATTTCACATTCTACTATTGTTTTTCTTTACTAATTATAACGGTAGTTAAGTACTACTTCACTCAGAAAGAGGATTTCTTCAATTTAAAAATTCTAATTGTAATATTTCTTTAAGCATTGTTTTATAAATGTAAATAATGTGAACATTTCATATCCTGTTCTATTCCATCAAGAAAGAGAGTTTAAATAAGTCCATAGTTTGAGCAACTGTTGTGCTGTATTTTTGATTCGCAGAATGATTTATGTTATAAATGATGCAGTGATATGTTACATGGTGTAACTGACAATCTAATTATCATGCCTCAGCAAAAAAGGTAAACAAAATCTGTTCTGACACTTACACAAATTTGGAAATCTTTTAAATATGTAGTGTTAAAATATATGTATTGACTCTAACTTGTGTAACACGATGAATTCTCAAAATTAAATACCCTTTGGCTTAATGATGTAAAATCCCATTAATATCCATCATGATACACCGGCCCTTGTTGGATCATGGCAGACTGTTTAATACTGTTTGGCATATATGAGTTTCCAAGTAACATTTACGTTTTTACACATTTATTCATATCTGTAAAATGATTTAATACCATACCACAAAGGTGTGTGTACATGTATGTGTTGTGTTTAATTATTTTTGATGTATAGGCTGAAAACGGTTGCGAATGATATGCCACATCTGGAAACCTCTATGATGTTGGTTCTGAACTCCATCACTATACTTCCAATATACAGTGCTACAGGTATTCCAATACATCAAGCTATCTGTTATCACTGTTATGATAGCTAACTATCGATAGTTTATTTGGTAACTTATGCAATAGTAAGGCCATCCACAATAATAAAAATGTTTCCGGTAACAAGATTATAAAAAAGTGGGTACCGGTACTGTACTAGGTAGGTAGGGAGGGATTATTTTTTAATTTTAATTTATTTTTAACTAATAACATAAAAAACACTTTTGTTTAAAACTGTGTCATAGAGCATTATATCTATAAAAATATATACTTGTTATTTTACGCCTTGCAGTTGGCTACTTCGCTCATTTAATGGCAGTGTATTCATTAAAAAAAAAAAACATAACCCATCCTTTTTCGGTGAAAAAAAGAACGACCATTCTCTTTTTTTTTTTACGTTGAATTTTTTGTGTAGGTAAGGTTACAGCCAACTTACAGGAGACAAATAAATTATTATGGTTGGCCTCAGCTTACATCACAAAAACCTAACCAACTATCGATAGTTTTAATAGTTGACCAGTTTCCATAAATATTCTTCAATGCATCCAAACGGAGAATTTAACAACCATGGGTAACCAATAATCAATAAACAATACAATCACATAGGCACAGCCAGGATTCTTGATTGTCAATAAATCCTCTCATGTTTTATATATATTAATTTAGAACTTGTAGCTAGACAAAATTGCCAGAGAAAATAGCTTTCAAATAAATTATTGGGGGAGAAAAAGGAGGAGATACAAGGACTTAGGCAGAGGGGTGTCTACCTGTCCAAATGGACACCCTGAATTGAACAATTGCCTCTGACATTTCAACGCCCTGTTTTAGGAAACTTTAACATACAGGAGATAGAGAAACTGTTAAAATTGGACAGACAGTTACGGTACTTAAAAAGTGAAGCAAAATTACTATTTTGGATGCCATACATTTCATTTCTGGCTAAGCCCCTGAGATATTGTTTGACATAAATAAAACCATAAGAGCTGATGATCTAGCACTAAACGTTTTACCTCATGCTGCTTGCAGAAATCTAATAGAAATGAAATGCAAATAAGCTGGAGCTGAAGTGATATTTTATTGTCGCTAGATGATGATCTGACAAAATACTGTGACACTGTGAAAATTGTTTCTTAACATTGTTCTGTTATTTTAATTACCATAATTTACTTATTTATTCATTCAAATAAAATTTTAAGTTAATGGTAAGTTTATTCCCACTAGCAATGCAAATACAATACACGATGTCATGTTAGAAATGTATTTCTGTGTTTTTATTTTATGTGCTGGAAATAAACATTGAGTTGCCTTGAATTGATAGACCAAGGATTCATGGTGATCTTCTCTACACTTGATAATAATGCTTAAGCTCACCTTGGGCCTGAACTGGTTACCAAGCTTAGCCAAGTACCTGTGTTTACTGCAGCCTTAAGCCTGCCTAACACAAGTGATTCTCTGCCAAAGACTGATTCCAAGAGATTTTCCATTGGGGACTGGTTTTGCCGCACATGGAACGATTCTGAGTCATCAATTCTACCAAAATCCACTGATATATTTTCCAAGTGACTAACATTTGGCATAGCTTTTTTTCTAAATAGCTTCGATTGAAAAATGCATAAAAATTTTTGCTTATTAGAAGGCACAGGCGACCGTGCTAGCTTATTTCAGGCAAGAACAGTTTTTAATTTAAATCATGTGACTGTTGCTCAGTTACTGATTGACTGGATGCATATCCTAAGGCTGCAATTTTCTGCCGCATGTCGCACACAAGGCGGTTAGTAGCCGATAATCAGCGACAAAATGTAAAATATCAAACAAGTTTGATCCTTTACAAATAGTCACCGACAGTGTCAAGCCGCATCGCAAGCATGCCGCACATGAAGAAATTTTCTTGAGATTTAAAGTCGACGATGGAGTATCCCTATTGTGCATGGACTTTATGTTATCTGGCTTTGCATTGGACAATTGAGACAGTGACTTTTGATGAAGGCTGCAGTGACTGTTGATGAAGGCCACAGTGACTGTTGATGAAGGCCGCAGTGACTTTTGATGAAGGCCGCAGTGACTTTTGATGAAGGCCGCAGTGACTTTTGATGAAGGCTGCAGTGACTTTTGATGAAGGCCGCAGTGACTTTTGATGAAGGCTGCAGTGACTTTTGATGAAGGCTGCAGTGACTTGATGAAGGCCGCAGTGACTTTTGATGAAGGCCGCAGTGACTGTTGATGAAGGCCGCAGTGACTCTTGATGAAGGCTGCAGTGACTTTTGATGAAGGCCGCAGTGACTTTTGATGAAGGCTGCAGTGACTTTTGATGAAGGC
>JAQQZZ010118092.1:0-14789 GCA_030265115.1 Mopalia vespertina | reverse complement strand
TTTGATTGGCTGATTTCTGGCACTCGTTTCACAAAATGTCTGCGTCGAAAACAGACCGCGAACAGCATAGGCTTGTCAACTTCAAAACAAGATATATAGCAAAGATATCTCTTTGGGTCAACAACAAAAATTTTAATATATACTATATTTTCTTTTGGGTGGAGAGATGCATTTGTTGTATTTCCCCCTCTTTTAAACTAGAATGATAATAATGTAGACCTTAATATAATACATAAGGGTAACAGCTTTCTAAGTAACACCCTAATCTTTGCATTGGTCCAAACAGCTGTCAGACCTCCTTGTGTGTCGTTTCGCCGACTTTCACACCTCGGCATGTCGCTATTCGCCATCTTTCATACTTACTCGAGTTACGTTTCACCAACTCGCACATATCTTCCAGTTGTGTTTTGTCAACTTTTGACCTCCTCGAATCAAGCTTTGCCAATTTTCACACCTACTTGAGTCAATGTTAAGTAATCTTTAAAACCTACTAAAGTAGCCTTCCTCGACTTTAACACCTCTCGAGTTTCGTTTCGTGTCTGGCGTCCTGTAGTCGCATTCCGCCAACTTTGACACTTCCTGTAGTTCAGTTTCGCCAACTTTCCCACTTCCTGTAGATCAGTTTCTCCAACTTTCCCACTTCCTGTAGATCAGTTTCGCCAACTTTGACACTTCCTGTAGATCAGTTTCGCCAACTTTCACACTTCCTGTAGTTCAGTTTCGACAATTTTCCCACTTCCTGTAGATCAGTTTCGCCAACTTTCACACTTCCTGTAGATCAGTTTTGCCAACTTTCCCACTTCCTGTAGATCAGTTTCGCCAACTTTCACACTTCCTGTAGATCAGTTTCGCCAACTTTCACACTTCCTGTAGTTCAGTTTCGCCAACTTTCCCACTTCCTGTAGATCAGTTTCGCCAACTTTCACACTTCCTGTAGTTCAGTTTCGCCAACTTTCACACTTCCTGTAGATCAGTTTCGCCAACTTTTATACCTCAAGTAGTCCTGTTTACACCTCCTGAAGACGGGTTTCGCAGACTTGCACAATCCCTCGTGCCGCGTTTCGCCCAAGGAGACAGAGAACTTACTCAAGCAGTTAAAATCCCTAGTGGTTAGGCACTGGTTACACACTTCACATTCCGTTCTGTGTAAATAACAGTTAAATACATCGCGTCATTAAATTGATTTACCCGTGAACATGGCATAAAACACCAATCAATATATCGATCTCAAAAGGGAGATCACGGGGTTAGTGGCTTGCTGAACAACTTGGGGAAATTGGTGACAAAGTCATATTTCAGCGGTAAGAAGTGAAAGCAAAATAAGCACTGTTGATTAAAAAAAGTTTGAAAATAAGGTAAACAATTCTAGAAGTCACTTGTATAGCTATAAGCTCGTGTTACACAGTAGGCATACACAGTTTTGAAATATTTGTAGGGCAATTTATCTTTATAATCGAATAGTACATTGGAATATCACGATTATGTTTTGTTTTAATTTATGTGAACAATTTCATAAATGTAGAAATAGCAAAACAACTATCATTAAAAACAGATGTTGTCCTATAATTATTAGCTGTGCGGAAATTCCAAAATACGAAAGAACGGATAAAAGCATGCTAGATACGAAGATAAAACATCAAAATAAACAGCTAAACTGACAGAGTGTAAGCGACATACTACGGAAAGTAATACCTATCTTGTCCCTTGAATTGTTGAACGAAAAGGAGGGATCACTTCCGGTAAAGAAAATAGAGCCATTTGGAGCCATGCAACCGGAAGAGCAGCCTGCTAAAAAAAAGCAGGATAAATGGGCTGTCTTTTACTGATATCTCAGCGGTATTTCATACAAAGGGAAAAACAGGGCAAGCAGCTACATGTACCAACAACAACACTTACTCTCGCAAAAATCCTCAAATAAAGTGTTAATATTGCATTCTACTTAGTTTTTTTAAGCATTCAGTTCCATATTTCATGTGCATAATTCAAATGAGTTCCAATTTGTAGAATTTTAAAACTATTTTTATTGTCCGAATTATATACGTGTCAAAGTGCCCCAAACATACTGACACCAAGGCTGTCCTTGTCCAGTTTCATGCATGTTCTCCGACAAACAGAGGATGTATTCTTTTGTACGGACACGATTGAACAGTTTTCATTCTGGATTGTGGGTCCGCTGCTCTTGGTTGTTTTGATTTATATTGTTTTGTGCATTTGTATAAAGTTCTGCATTTGCCGTCCAGAATTATCCTAATTTCTTAAACTTATTTTCTATGTTTCGTATTTGTTCAGTTTAGATTTGATATTTTAAAATTGCATTCTGGGAAAAATATTAATCCAACTAAGGACATTGGGAACGTGGCGGGATTCCATTGGGTAACTGGTTCGGTGGTGTCTGAGTAGCGGACACAGAAGGTATCCAGATACGTCTATCTAGATTTACCGCATTGTTTCTCTCTAGCCTACAGCTTCAACATTTAACGACAATAGGACTACTGACCAAGCTCCATTTTGTAACAGTCTTGTGTCATCTAACCTTTTCGACACAGACTAGTGGAACCCTTTGAGGTTCTTCGATCAGGGCTCTGGTGTCATCCTTTAGGGTTTTGCATGGAACCCTCACAGCAACTGTTTCAAGTATTTCCCCTTGCCGAATATATCAAAGAACCGTTTTTGTCGTAAAAGTTCCACATAAATGGTTCTATCTTTTCTAAAGAACCATTTATGCCGTCAAAGAACCATTATTTCCAAGAGTGTAAATGAGGCCATTTCTGTTGTGTAATAAAAAACGTGAATTCCTAGTTCTCGGCTAGGGTTAATACTATGATAACCCTTAAACTAACAATAAACGTTACCCTAAAGTACCCCTTACAATTACCCTAAACATAACACTGAATTTGGCTTAAACCGGCTTAATCCGGCTGACACAAGGCCATGACAATTGTGTACTTTTAATGATTTGTGGGGAAAACTATCGTAGTTAAACCATTTACAACATTACCACATCTTAATATGGAACATAGCTCCCGCCAGTCTCTGACGTAGGTTTTTAAATGTCAGTTTCCTGTTCACTCTGTTTGTATTTAGTACTCTAAACATAAAACTGCCTCAATTATGAGTGGCATTTGTTGTTTTCGTCTATGGAAAGGCAGTGCAGTGAACTATTTTCGGATGATTTGCAAAGGCACGTTAAGATTAACCTTCACACAATGCATGGTACGTTATGGCCGCTGAGACGAACACTATACTTCGTTCGTGTCACACAATATCTTCAATATTTTCATACGCACGTATATTTGTTTCTTTTATTTTTTTTATTTTATTATTAATGTGTGGCAAACAATGAGAAAATCTGACTCCTTTGTGACTTACTTTGGACGCCTGCATATTTTAATATATTGTTAGACTGTATATTTGTACTTTAACCAGCTTGTTACACACACATCTCGAATAGCATTTACCAATACATGTTATTTTTGGATCTGGTTAAATAGAGACACTGTTAATACACATTGGATATATTGATGAGCGTAACAGGTGCTTTACAACCATTACATCTACCGACCAATTATCGTCGCAAGAAATGGAGATAATTAGTACAAATCGTAAAATGAGTTACTGGAAATGTCTACGCAGTGCCTTATTGATTTTCTATGCTTCTCTATAAAAGGAAAACAATGGTGGTAGAAGTTGGCTGTCTAAACGAAGAACACAGGATTCATCAATTGGTGTTAATGGCCATAACCACAGACATTTCGCTTTATATTTCAGCATTTATTATGCCATCATCAGGAGATGATGGCATAATAAATGTTGAAATATTGAGTCAAAATTAAATTATCGTTTTTTCGGAATAACACTACTTGTGTATTACTGGGATAAGTATATACGTACTTTAGGCCTAGGCCTATACCAGGATTGAACAACGAGGTTCATATTGAGCCAAAGGCCACATTAAATGCACGTCTGCAGCTGGATCTAATATACCTCTTTAAGCATACTTTTAAAACAAAACAATTGGCTATACATACATCTGGTTGTGTTTCTTTTAATTAAAACTAAAGAGTTTCTAAGTAAAACAAACGAAGGTATCATTTTGGTCAGGCAGTTGGGTGGGAGCTTCCAGTTGCCCCAGTGCTCTCTGAGCTTAGGGCGTAACAGGAAGTCGACCTGTGTTTGATGTCTATGTATTGCGCGTTGTGCTTGTCCAGTCTTATCTTTGTTGCCAGTGACGTCGACTGGCCGTCTCTATGGTGGGCCAAGTGCGTCTTAAGTCGACACTATATGACGTGAGTGTTTAAAAAGGACTAGGTGTTTAACCAGCCAATCAAATCGCCTCATTTCAAAGATTGCCACGTCACAATTTTTGTCTGACGTCAACTTTTGTTATCTTACGTGATCTTGGTCAAAATGCACGCGTCAGAAATTTTTCTTCGTGTATGATGTTCAAAACGTGTTATATTAGATTTTTGTCATGTAAGATAGCACACCGGAAACATAAACACCTAGTTCTTTTTTAACACTCACGTCATATAGTGTCTACTTAAGACGCACTTGGCCCACCATACGTCTCCTTCACAGCTGGCACGTCTTCATAGGATTGAAATAACCTTAAACCCGCGTTAACCCTTAAAGTGGCTGTTATTTCACTATTTCAGTGCTTTAAATCTTTTTCACTCTTCAGATTTTGCTTAAAGGCCGTTGTTTTAATCAAATGTGTAACTAATATTTCAAAATCCGTAGGTTGGTTTTATAAGTTCCCATTTAATTAAAACCGTCGCCGTCTTATCTCCATGACTTGAGCAAAGAACGCTTGTTCATAAACCAGGACCGTTTTGAATATAGTGATATTTAAATTACCGAAAATTGTTCGGTCGTCGCCAGTCAAATTACATCTGTATAAGTACACCAGGACTATGCTATGATGTCATTCAGCTGTAGATCAATCCAATTCCTTTTTTAAAGATACCAGAACAAGTTCCAATGAAACAAACAAATTAAAGATAGTAACGAATTTAAAGCGATGCTCCTTTCTACAATAAAATGCATATAGGTAAAACGGATATCATTTCTTGTGTTGAATTATGCTCTCTAATTCTCTAATCTAGCTATATCCATTTTATAATTGGATCTTAAACATTGGGTAATGCTTAAACTACAGTCAAATTTATCCACGCGGCAATGACTTGGTACTTTTATCACTAATCTAATTAAAATCAGATCTCAAATACGCTCCCCGTGTTTTGTTTGTCGCTATATGGAGATCTGAGGCAATCACTCTACTAATACTGTTCAATTATGTCACGCTTACTGGGGTTCACGGAAGGTCACCGTTTCAGCTGTCCAATAAAAACACTGATAATACCCCCATGTACCATGGCCCCCATGGTAAACACCGAATTCAGCCAAATAAAGCAGAAGTTGTCCGATTTTCTTCTGTGTTAATGTTGTAAGTCGCATGTAAACGGGCAAAAACGAATTCCGCTCAAAGTTTATTATTTGAATGGTGTTTGCTGATTGTGCGTGCATGTATCCGTTGGTCATTGAAAATACGCATTCGGGAAACTTCGGTGTGTCGGCGGAAATCTTCGGATTTTACAAACCAGAAATGAGAAGCAGCACTGTGATTGGTCAATTTAAGAAACCAATCGACATTATAGGGGCAGTGATTGCGTTAGATCTCAATATAGCGACAAACAAAACACGGGGAACGTTTTGAGGATTTGATTTTAATTAGATTGTATGTGAAGGTAAATGACTTATCATTAGGGGAACACACATGTCCCTTTCCGTTTCAACCACTGCGGAACACTGATATCTTTCAGGTTTCTCTAAATTCAGAACGGCTATAGTCTAACTCTGTGATAATCAAGAAAGTCACCTAAACTTGAAATGTGTGACTTTCTATTATACAGATTTCAAGTAAATTTTCCATAATACAGATTTCGAGCCTATCCTTTGGGGTATTTTGAAAATGTGAGATATGTGTAAGTTACAATGGCCATAACTTTGTAAAATATTACCGAAACTGCGTAAAATAAATTTGATATGTCAGTCTTGGATTTCATGAAAAACATTTTGACATCAGATGCGATTGCAAAACTTCAACACCTGGTAATGTCGAGAAAAAACAACTAAGTTCTAAAAATGGTAGATTCATAATTAATCCTGTAAACAAGTCCCCGATACAACACACGGATAGCGCGAAAGCTATAGTCACGAACTTGGAGTTTTCTCGTGTATTAACCGACTAGTAGTAATTTTGTCGTTATTTTTTATCACACTCTCGAAAAGAAACATCGAATTTACCATTTGGCCCGTTCGTAGTTCAAACCGACTACACAGAACAGCCACAGTTGCAGATTTCGGCGACATAAGACCAGTTGACTTTATGTCGCAAGGGACCACAAATTACTGGTGCCTCATTCTGAATTCAATTCCCGTACCGGAACATGGACCTGTTCTGAAACTATACTTTCATAAAGCAACGGAAATAGGCTTAATGAATATATGGTAAGGGAAATAGGCCTAACGTAATATATGGTAAGGGTATAGTTTACGCGGAAGGACGGTTGCCAATGGTAAATGTGTATATCGTTCCTATTCCGTGGAAATAGTCATGACGCAAAAACATGCGCAAACCTACAAATCTGGGTCAGAATAACAGTTTTGTTTCATCACTTTTAATTTCTTAGCCAGAATGACGTTGCTATTGCTATCTACAGATAAGACTGTGCAAACGAATATCATCTTTGTTGACATATGTGTTCATTTATGTGTTTATAAATCAATATAATCATAAGTTTAATCAAGAGCTTACCGCTGTCCAGTAGGTGACAAACTCAGTGTAACTAACTTCGCCGTTTTCTGTAAACAAATATAGGTCCAGAGTAAACTTAAATATAGACATAACTTTTTAATTGAATACTGAATGTTTCCTTTGGTGTGAATAACCTTTAAGATATGCTAATAGCGCTCACCTGTCTTCGTGACAGTTGGACCGGGAATACCACTCGCTTATAATACCTGGACAGTTAAGTGCCATTGCATTTTTGCCGATTGATGAACGGCTTATAGGCTCCTATGCTATTTTTTTAAAATTGAACAAAGGACAAGCCTTTCGCATGACCGATTCATTCTGAAAGGTGCTAGACAGCAATAAAAATAGGACTTGTAACACCGTGAATAGACATAGCCTATACTATCTTACCTTACATCAATTTCCAGACTGTGTGAATGTGTTTTGGTGAGCAACAAGATGGGTGATAAACACCTCTAAGATAAATAGAGAGTGAGTGGATTCTCTGAAGTTAGCATATACTTCAAGTTGAGGCTTATGGAATTTCAAATTTTGTCTATATCTGTTGCAGATGTCTCATGCTGCAGGACGAAAAGAGGTGTAGTTATGATGGACACCAAATGTAATCATGTCCCTTTCAGACCCATATAACCTATACATGACATTGATTTACACCTGGATCTTGAAAAGACAGTTAGTATAAACACAAACAAACATTCTCCTAACTGCACGTATACATTGGTCAATAAAGTGTATTTATTTGTTTATTTATCCGATGTTAGAAATCCCAAGATAATGGTCTGTTTGAGTTTTGAGGACTACGAAACTGATGCGATATTTGACGAATGATTAAATCAGAAAGCAATATTTACTGTCATGGTCCATCTTTTTGTAGAAGGCATCAAAATCATGTTGTTCCAGACGATGATCGTCATCCATATCATAATCATCATAGATAGCATGTGAGACATAGACCAGGTTTTCATTGCTGGCTGTGATCATACACACATACTCATGACGCTCAATGACACCGTCCTCTGAAAGACAATATCGATTATAAGCTGATTATGAAATGTTAAGATAATAAATGGGGTAAGTTGGTGAGCATGAAATACACCGTATATCGGCGCAGAGGAGATGGAGCCTGTGGGTGAAGTACGTTTTTCCCAACCACACGATGACGAATATCTATTGTAATATCGAATAAATTACAACGTTAAATACGAATCGAATAAATTGATTGTTCGTTTATTATTTGTTTGTTGATTGGTGTTTAACGGCGTACTTAAGATTAATTTACTCACACGACAGCGTGTCAACCCAATAGGTGAAGGAAACCACCCTCGATACCACTGGTAATAAATAAAGACAGCACAAGACGTAATACAGACATCGGAAACAGATCGGTTTAATGTTGCCCCTTACTTTTGACAGTACCAGGGCAGCACAAGAAGCTGCCGAATAAATTGCGATTTCCCTGGAAGATTTTAGTCATAAATCTGACACATATTCAGTATAACCAGAAAAATGCTGAACATAACTGCTATGAAGGGAAATCCGAAGGTTGAGTGCATTGTGATATTTCTGTGTTTCGGTGTCAGTTTAAAAGAGTACAACTAGTCCGGGGAGATAAAAAGGGGGGAAGTGACCGTTTCTTTTTTTCATTTTGTAATTTACTTTTATTGCTCGATAGACACTAACAATACAACTGACAAATACATTGTTGCTCTGCCGTAACTTATTGCTTTTGATAAAAATAATGAAGTATGAATATCAGGAGCGATACAAAATGAGATCACATTAAATAAATTATCTTAATGCTTTTATGGTTTAATTGGTCCTTTATGGTGAATTTAGTGCGTTTATGCTATTTAATGCACACTGTAACGTTATGATCATCCGTAATAAGCTCACGGTCGCGCCAACTTATCATATCCAAGAAAGATTAAAATCCCACTCTGCCAAAAATGGTTGTTTCATAGGACATGCCTTGTTGGGGAAACCTCTAGGCAACCAAATTGCGATATGCAAAGTATATATAGGTTGAACACAATGAAACTCAAATTTGAGTGGTATATCTGAATTGATAAACAATCAAATTTAAATTTACTCTTATTATTGTTATTTATCAGATTGCAAAAACCTATAAACGTTGTGGGCAGACAGACAGACACAGACAAGAGTGATATATACCAATTAATTTTTTTTTGTAATTATTAGATCGAAATCCCCTTCGAGAAGATGGATAGTTGACACATTTACTCGTACGTACTGTTATAATCGTAGACCTTGAAATTGTTGTCAAATTCAGTCTTCTGGAGGATAAGGTCTGCATTTTTATCAACTGAGAAGAACATCAAGCCAGCTGTTACATTGTATGGTCTGAGGTCAGCCGAGATTCTAAAATATAGAATACACATGTACCGTTTATCAGTCTACGAGGTGGAGGAAATTTGAATTTCGACGTTCAAATAGCGAGCCCTACAGTCTGTGTGCGAAAAATTTAGATTTTGATTGTTTGTTGATCAACACCGCCCTCAAGCGTATTTGGTTTAGATGATATGTACTTTTAATATAACCTTGTTTTTTTTCTCCACTT
The DNA here is from genome assembly GCA_030265115.1 of Mopalia vespertina. Lineage (NCBI taxonomy): Eukaryota > Metazoa > Mollusca > Polyplacophora > Chitonida > Mopaliidae > Mopalia > Mopalia vespertina. The sequence goes on along the minus strand of JAQQZZ010118092.1, from coordinate 5,394 downwards.
AATATGAGTAGTTTAATGTGCTATGCTACAAATAGTAAACTTTTTTTTAAACCTAATAGAGAAAGAATGCCAGGAAACAAGGTGAGTCCTTGTAAATAGTCTGACAGTTCCAAACAATACACCTCTTAATGATACAAATTATTATGTTATTTTGTCTTTCAAATATCTGGGATTTTTTTTTTTTTAAATAAGCAGAACTTAAAAAAAAGTTGTCAGTCCAGCAAAAGCTTAAATGTAGCCCAGCAAAGTCAATTTCTGTATGTTTGTTTGGTTGGAGTTTTACGCGTTACTTATGTCTATTTCACTAACATGTCAACTGGCAGCAAACAATGACAGAACAGGAAAACCACAAGATTCTGTATATCCCAAACGATCGGCTTTTTGTTGCCCCTCAGATCTTGGACCACCAGCTCATATACCGTCAGTCTATCACAATTTCTGTTCGCTCTTCTTATATCAAAAGCAGTAAACTATCAGGTCTACCACCAGAACAAGACAACGTTCTAATAGAATATATCAATAATAATGTGTCCACGTTGGTTTTTGAATGATTTTCACGAGCTCATTAAATATTTTGTATTTTCACTTTTCCAGTCTAAACCTAATTTTGGGCCACTGTGTTACACTTTAACACGCCAACCTTACCAAACTCGCATCTAAACAACGTCAATTCAGCGAAACTGTAGCTTTGATTGGTTAAAAAGGCAGTGTTATGCTAATTAACTTCGCCTGAAAGAATGTCTCAACAACCGTCAGTTCTCCGGTAACCCGAAGATGAGGATTCACCTGTCCGCTTTTCTTCATCAAAGATAATGAGACCGCCGTCTTGTAATCACACGGACGCAAGGGTAAAAAGTACTAGACAAGATTTGTCCTGTTTCATTTTGCATCACTCCACGTCCTGTCTTCCAACAAATTTACATTAAATACTGCCACCAAAGAACTAGTGCAAAAACATTCAGTAAGGCGTTAAAACTCCATCTTAGCTAGCAATAAACGTCATGGAAATGAATGTCAGGTACAAGTATATAGATATGACAAACTTACGCAGCAAGACTCCCAGCAACCATACACGACAAGGCCAACAAAAGTAGAGCCATATTTTCCTGAAACAAAAATATGAAGAAATGGAGACTTGAACGTTGGTATGTACAGCGGTATGACTTCCCTGGATACTTTTAAACTTTTTGTATTCCTTTGATATTTAACCGTTTTTCAAGGGTATTTACGGAATATGACGGCGGAAGTAAAAAGCGGAAATCAGTAGAGTAACGGCGTAAAATTCCCTATTCTGTTATACTTCGGATTGAAAGGTGCACCATGGTATCGACTCGTTAAAGAATGCGGTACATGGGAGGGAGAGGAGGGGTGTATACACTTTTTTATGGAGACTGAGTAGGCTTACACATGATTTCAAGGCGTTCCACAGACTTGTATGTACCCTATAGGCGAAGACATCCCAACGCAAATATATATATCACAACAATTCACAACAAACGGAATGGCTTTGTTTTTTGTAAAAAAATTTAGAATATTAAACATAAATGAACTGCCTAACTTTTAACCTACAATACAGTTCATAACGTTCGGAAAGTAATTACGATTTGTAATTTTTGCAAGAAAGGTAAACATTCCATAGTGTATTGAAACGTTCTGCTAGCAATATAAAATAGTCCATACAAGGTCATTTTGCTCAATTTGGTTTGTGATTGCAGAAAACATAAAACAACCATATGCATGAAGCCAACCGGTTCAAATTTATCTGTTGTAGTTATTTGAGTGTTAGTACGAGCGATTGGTTGACGAGGACATCATCTCGATTTAATGGTGATAATGAGATTTGTGCTGTTAAGAAATCTCTGATACCGCTATAAAAGTGTAAATTATGACTGAAATACTCACCTTGTTTGTGGTTTGTTGTCTTGTTCAAAAGTGAAATAGATTGCACGGTGATAACAAAAGTACTGTTATCAATCGGAGAAAAAAGGCTTGGCCACAGCATAGAGATTTATTATGGGAAGTTTCTCACCTTTCGGCCATATGGCGTTGATAGTCCATATCTAGATCCCGACTACACGTTATAGACAATGTGGATTATTCCAGCACGACCTCTTAAGTTTGGCCAGGTATCGGCGCGTGTTAACATTCAAGTACTTTTCCTCAAGGAGACTAAATTTTATTTCAAAAATATGTACTGCATTGTTGAATATGTGAACAGCAATGTCGTGCATAGCATGATGCCAGGTATATGTTATAATGACACACACACACGTGACACGGCCAGAAAAAAGTTATTCCCTATTGCCACATGGATTTGCATAGACCAAACAATATATAAATACAACAATGACTTAAAAACATGCAAATCAGAAAGTTTAAAAATGTTTTTTTAAAAAGAGAAGTAATTAACAGAAAAATAATGGCATTCAAACAATGCTTAAAAATTAATCATAGGAAAACATAATGAAAACTAGAGTATATAATTATATTCACAAATATTACAATCCTTCACCGTCCACATAATGTCAACTATACGCCAACTCTATTAATTTGAACAGGGGTCAAGTCGGCGGGAAATTCAAACTTCCAAGTCAAACTATCTTAGGCCGGTGCAGTGGTCATCGATCACTTTCACAGCTGCCTGTGGACGCACAAGCTTTCCCTCCATGTGTATACCAATAGGGGTAATAATAAAACATAAACCTCTGATGTAGCAATATATATAGGGTTGTTCATATCAATGCAAACTCAATCCGTGTGGTGTGTAATAACATGTTTTCAGCCTGCACCAATAGCTCATGCAAAAAAAAAAAACCACCAATCTAATTACCAACACTCATACACGACCAGAATATAAATTTATTATTTATTACCACACTGATTTACATACACCAAATAATGCATCAATACAACAACTTTAAAAGAACAAGTAAATGCAGAAAACACTTTCCAAAAAAGAGCTTGATTTAAATTTAAGTATTTTTCAAATAAATGACATAAACATAATGACTATTGCATAAAATGTTATACATAGAGCGATAAAAACGACATCCTTATCATCGCACTTTATCAAAACCGTATAAAAGGTGAAGAAATCTCCTCACAGTTTTAGGCAAATCAAGATAATTAAACAATCAATACACAACTCGTCAGTTGGAACAGGTGGAATTTTTCAGGAAAGTAGGCATTACCACACACACCCACTTAACATACATCTAAAACTAGAACCAGCACTCAAATAGGAGTCTTTACTTATATTGTTGTTAACCGATAAATCACGCGGCGCACTTGCGCCCAGAATAACCCAAGCTGTAGTTATAAAAAACCGAAGTTTTAATCAAATTCGTAAGTTTTCCTAACACTTTGCGGTTAATGCACAGTGTAACCCAAAAGTCCTACTAAATTTCCTGGATTATTTATATCGTTTTTATTTTATCCCTCACAAAACAAACAACTCAATGTCCAACAAGTTTCAATTACATATATTTCACAAAAAGAAATAAACATTATTGAATATAAGGATCTATCCCTTGTTCCGACATTAAGTGTGGAATTCTGTATTATTATAATATCTAATCTTGGAATTCTACAAAACTTGTGCAAGATATTAAGTGTGGAATTCTGTATTATTATAATATCTAATCTTGGAATTCTACAAAACGTGTTCAAGACATTAAGTGTGGAATTCTTTATTATATAATATCTAATTTTGGAATTCTACAAAACTTTTACAAGACATTAAGTGTGGAATTCTGTATTATTATAATATCTAATCTTGGAATTCTACAAAACTTGTGCAAGACATTAAGTGCGGAATTATGTTTATAATATCTTGTAATTCTACAAAACTTATATAAACATTCGTTTCACTGTTATTCTGTGCAAATGTAATCATTACCATTGTATGTTAGTCTAAAAAGCCATGGTCGTGTGGCTGCCTGGGTACCGTTATTTCCTTGCAAATGAAGCCTTCTGAGTTATCTAAATTTATATTCATCATGAATGCGGTTAGAAGGTGTTTTTTGATAACATTTATTTTCTTTCGATCAACTACTAACTCTATTATTTATCATTTGCAATTTAAGGTCAGATTCCAGGTCTTTCTGGTGGACAGCTTTGTTTAACGGTCAATCAATTTTTCATTAGTATGTGTTTAAGGCGATAAAGAGACTTCTTCACTTGTGATGCAAATGTGAAACTCAAATGTGAAACTCAAATGTGAAACTCAAATGAGAAACTCAAATACATCTCATGACATCTACCAAACTATCCAATTATCGATTATACAATAAAATGCTGATTAAAATCAATACGTTACAAAATAAATCACAATTTTAATAAAGAGAACATGCCACTTGGATTTACCGGGATAACCTAAATAAAAGACCATAATGCACTGCAACGAATATGTCACAAGAGGTCATCAGTTAACAATAAGCTCCAACAGACATTATCAAGAATTATCAGATTTCTATTGATCAAACTTCACTTCATTCACAATGCTATCTAGTGATTTCAGATTAGAAAAAACAAACCACTTTCGATAATGTCTCTGGTTCATTAAACAACAGAAAACAAAATGTTTGGCTTCAGTGTTTGGGGAGTGTCGAGATGGAATTCTTTGACTGCTATTATTTGTATTGCGCTTCTTGTAGCAGAGTTTGGGGATGGTAAGTGATTGTTTACATTGTGCGCACCTTTACTGAACCCGCACTCACAACATATTTTAGATGGGATTTCCATTCTGACCCTCATTGGCATACGAAGCCATAGGCTAGCATTGTGCCTATCTAGATTGAGTTGTTTGGATGATTTGATGTGAATTATTTCAGTAAATGTAGCCGCTAATCAAAAAGTTAACTTTCTTTTAACAAATCACAGTAACCGTATGTAGGCCGTCGTCTGTCCGCATCTCCTCTATATACCTGTATATATTAACTATATATTCTTAACGTATTTATTCATTGTTATAATGCCTTTCCTCTTCTAATGTAGGGACAGATCAGTGCGGGCCAAACCCTTGCATGCATGGATCCACTTGCCATGGTGATAACTCGACGTATAACTGTTCGTGTGTTGATGGTTACAATGGTACAAACTGTACAACTAATATCAACGATTGCTTACCGGATCCATGTAAACACGGAGCTACTTGTAAGGATTTGGTAAACGGTTATAACTGTTCTTGTGTTGCTGGATACACTGGTACAAACTGTACAACTAATATCAACGATTGCTTACCGGATCCATGTAAACACGGAGCTACTTGTAAGGATTTGGTAAACGGTTATAACTGTTCTTGTGTTGCTGGATACACTGGTACAAACTGTACAACTAATATCAACGATTGCTTACCGGATCCATGTAAACACGGAGCTACTTGTAAGGATTTGG
>JAQQZZ010118081.1:0-14790 GCA_030265115.1 Mopalia vespertina | reverse complement strand
GTAACCCAAAGGTCCCGGGTTCGAATCCCGGTGGAGGCAAGCCAATTTTTCTCTCTTCATTTATTCAAAATATATATATATAATTTGATTCCGATCGATTTAATCTTTGTAGAATCGCTTAGTTTTAATCTTGATCCAGACTAAGAACTTCTCGCAAGAACTGGGAAATTGATAAATTAACAGACAACAGTTTTCAGACAAAATATGTACACTGTGTATATTTCACATATACATGTAGATTACAGTTACAAACAGTATGTATTGAACGACATGTACAGCCTATTTACATCATCTTTATACATATGTACAACTCCAGTATGAATATTGACACATTTAAACATATATAGCACGTATATTCGTTGAGCAATTTGAATATTACATTTTATTTACAATTATATGACACACAACATAGAACGGGATATGATTGTTTACACAATATAGTAAAAGAATAACAACATATGTTTAAAAAACGAAATCGCATGTGCTAATGAGGTCATACGATTATCATTTTGGCGATGTGGACATGCGTAAAATATCTTTCTATCGCAAAAATGTATTATATATTTATCACCTACAGTATACATATCACTGCTGTTTAAGCCATACGGTCATATTGTCCATTTATGATGAGGTGAAATATGAGAATAAGTTAACAATATATTTTAATTTGATAATAACATGTAATTGTTCATGAATTTAATACACATCTTGTTGTTGTGTAGTTGAATTCGGCGTGGAGTAATACATCTGTAGATTACTATCTGTGGAATAGGGTAAAGAATTGTAGGACGATTGGGTGTAAACTGGCGCGGATGTATTGGACACCATTCCATATGATGAGTATTCATTTGCCACCATACCTTGCGTGTTTGCTTGACTGTAAGGATTGTAATAGGGATACGCCTGGGACTCGGGTAATCCATCAAGGTTGTCGAGTCTCCGCTTTTTGATTGGCCTATCTTGATCGTAGCAGTGCTCGGGATAATCTCGTCCCTGTCGCGAGAGTTGCTGTATCCAATGAACATCGACGTTTGGTGGCATCTCCGCTGTTCTGGTGCCTTTGCCGTAGCTTCCCGTAACGGCGTCAGATTCATTTCCAGAGTGATCACTGAGATCACTATCAGAGTGTCTTGTGCCCCCGCGACCATCCATTCCAGTTGGGGATAGTGACTTGTACCGTTGTGAAGTGTAGTCTTGCTGGGTATCTATGTACCTGTTTGGTTCGTATCCGGAATTGCCAAGACTGGAGGCTTTTGTAATTTGAAGATGTCCATTTTGATTGGCTGTTGGGATGCCCATTTCAGGACTTCTGTCATACCCTTGGTAACCCATACCTACTTCACGTGGCATTGGCGCAGGCGCATATGACCGGAAGTTTTGTTTTGGTACTTCCATGACAGGGTGTTGCATGGTGTTTTGACGAACATTCATGGGATACATGTTATGCTGATGTGGATATATGAGACCGTCAGATAGTCCGTAGCTTTCTTGGGCTCTGTTGAAAAAATAAAAAATAAAGTTATTAATATTCGAATACCCACAAAGGCAAACTTTCACAAACAATAATAAAGGGGTATTGAAGAGCGTTGAGGAAGCTGGATTACGGTTAATATATATTCCTTTCAGAGGTAATGGTATGTGTGCCCTAATACATCCACCACAACAATTACCGGCGACAGTAAAACACAATCAGACAAAACCATCATTTAATTATTATTTTTTTTTGCGAAAGATAAATATTAAATGATAAAATATATGTCTATGGTTCAAAAATAGTTTGTTCATTTGTTTGACCGTTTTATTTGTGTTCATTAACATCCTGTTCAGTAGAATTTCAATTATAACAACTAAGAAATACCGAAACGAACCTCCTAAAACAGACTCTGCGATTAAAACGGTCGCACACATGCACAGTGCGCCTTTGAAGCGAAGGAAAACATCAAGATTTGGCATGCCATCATTTTTTGTACAAACTTTATGAGGGTAGACAGAAATACTTTTCCGTAAAAGTTGTGAAGCTTGGATACAGACAAAGGAGCAATGAGTATTGTTCTTGATTTTTGTCCACTACGGCGTGCCATATTCACCGCTACACCGTCGTTGTATACAGTATGTCGTCAATAGGCCGCATACCTTCGCGGAATGTTACGGTGAAGGGAATAAAGCGGCCCACTGTTCCATTCAATGAACTGGTCATTTCGAAAAATAAAAATTACACGCACCTGTCATAGCTGTCTCTGAATCCTTTGGCGAACGGATTGTGGTCAATTTTCAGCTGTGTAATCTGAAATAGATAAATGAAATGATGCAATAACACACATTAAGCAGTGAAACAGTTCCTTACCCAAAGGTAAATGATTTGGGGGTGGACTACAAGGTAAAAATTGACATTAATAAGTTGGCAAAGGCGTAATCTCATTGGTTTTATCCATTATTTAATCCTTATCTGTTTTTTAATTTAGCAGCAAATACATGCTGCATTGTCGGATTATCAAACAATTAGTCCTACACAACGAGTCAAATTATTAAGTACCGTTTGATAAAATTTATTTTCTTATTGTGCAGCGTTATAAAAAAAGATAAAACACAGAGATTCAAAGCAATTTATGTGTGTACATACGTCGGTGTTTTGATAGGCTGTCACTGCGATGAATTGCGTTTCAGGAAAGCTATGTGTCTGTAAATTCTTCTGGTCGCTGGTTGAGCTCGTGCCGACTTCGATCACGTGAATTCTGGGTTGATATTTGTGCATCGAATGAAGGACGATCTAGAAACAATAATTTTAAACAGACCGTAAGTATCAACTGAAGAAAATAACCGACTATTCTTTTAGAGGAAGCAGAGAACTTTGAGCAATTACTTCACAAATAAATGGATACAACACAAAGACAAATTTAAATAGACCGAAATTGATAAAGAATATGTAGTCGAAACGACAAGGATTTAAAGAAATATTATTAAAATATATATATGTAGTATTCATAGGAATGTGATTATCTATTTTATCTGACTTCAAGAAAAATGTTCTTACTAACATATTAATAACATTCATACGAATAAACTTTCTAAAAAGCTGCTTACATGTCCTTGGTCGTTGCTCTTGTTATTCGTCAGTTTTAGTTTGCCGAATACGATATCCTGTTTCATCCAATGAGAGCCCGAGTTTGGGGAGTCCGGATGGAGATATACACGGCCAGCTGAAATATCAAATAATACAAACTGTAAATAATAGGACATATGGAAACAGAGTAAAACAATTCATAAGAAGAATCATAGGGAAAAGAAGAAGGAATTAATGTTCAAGAATTAATAAAAGGAGAGAAGTAGAAAATAATTCAAAGAATGTCATACGATAGAGAGTTCAGTAATTCAAATATTTATTTAAAGAAATAGGCGGTCAAATATAATACTAAGTTTTAATAAATTGAGAGACTGAACGTATGAAAACGTGATTAAGTTGATGAATGGCAAGACGAAAATACACACTAAAAAAATACGTTACCCCTCCCCCATCCCCCCGAATGAAGGAATGAAGCGAGGAATAAATTATTTTATTTTTCTTCTTTTAAAAAATGTAATATTTTGTACACAGTTGATACCATCTGTGTGATATTGTGTGTCTTTGGTGATGCAGGATCGCTAGTATTTTGCTGTGAGCATTTAAATATCTCAATTGCAATAAAGAAAAAAAACGATTACATTTTTGTCAAATCACAGGTCACTTATAGGGGTTCAGTAAAACAAAAATATTAATTGCAATTTAATTTTTGCTTTCATCCGATTAGCATTGGGATTAAGTGACATGGGAATATTTTTTCTTTCATTTCGCTAACTGTAACAAAACACTACCCGAAGTGACAGCTCATGACATGATTGTCCATTTCAACAGTGAGTGTGATAAACGTTTAAGCATGAATGGGCCTCATGCCGTGCTGCGGTCAATATTATTACGCGTAACAAAGAAGACCCGCTGCTCGGTCAAGCGTTGTCGAGCCACAACCGAAACTACAGTGGTAAATTCTCATCGGCCTATCAAACAAATTGACTCACATGCTTTAGTCTAACAAAGCGGCAGTTTAAAAAGATGTGAAAAACAGAAGAGCAATTTAGATTTGAGCCTCAGAAACCAGCAAGGGGTTGACATAATAGACTTGCTCAAGTAAATTACACAGAGAACGCTAGTAGTTATGTTTGGCATTGAGAGTACATACTGCGGTGTTTAAAAAAAAATTACAATATTTTGCTACTTATAAATGGAGAGGAATATAGGTCAGGTTTTTAAAATATAGAAATCATTTGAACTTTATTAGGCGAAGTAATCAACAGAATGTAACGTCTTTTTCCATGTTGTTGTCTCTCAAACATTTAGGAATGTGGAATTTCTGCTTCGAGATAAAAATATATATGTACAGTGAATTGTACATCCAACGCACATGTAATATGACGTAGATTAATCGAGTGTACGCAATGAAAAGACTTATTAATGTTTGTAAGTATTTAAATTACAGGATATATTTTTTCTGGGCTACAATGCCAATATACCGTAACAATATTTGAAAGTGAAACTGGACACCTAGCGGCCAATTTACGCTGATCAATCAGAGTTATCTTACATAGATCTGGTAATGATAGGTAAGTGATTGAGGTCATGCGGTTTGAAGATCAACAAGTGGTTGATTATGGACACAGTCAATAAACGATCGTATTGCCCGCAGCTGCTCGCGCTAGCTTATTGTCACATTAGACAATATTTACCATTGTCCGCTGCCCACTTTTCATCGCTTAATTATAACTATAGGGACCGTGCAATGAAGAGGACACGACGGGGAAGAGCTGTTAATGAGACTGTGATCGCTACATTTCAGAATAAATCGATAAAGTTAGCACAAGCAATCAGGTAGCTGTTTAAACACCTGTCGATTCATCTAGCACCGTCTGTCCGACGCATTATCTCCCCTGGTTGTCAGAAGTTACCGACAGGGGCGCAATTCGATCTGATTTCCCAGCATTTAAGAAGCAGTCGTATGCATAGCATTTATGCATATTATTTTTCAGCTGGGGTTTGGGTTTATTATTAGACTAACGTTACGCAATATTTGAACTAATTAGAGATCAGACAAATCAGAAATGCATTCAATGTAACAAGAATAATGGCCACCTTCCTTGCATATCATACACACTTAATTCGTACATTAAAAATAGTATTCACTATACACAAAATAGTGTACTTCTTTGTAGTTACTCAAATTCACTCCGGTTTATTTATAAACCATGCAATTAGTGCTTATCTTGTTTGTTAAATGATAATGTTACAATGCCAAACTTCCTTGATATAAGCAATGACCATGAGCCAGTTTGACGCCTTGGCTGTTCATTGATGGTATATCACAATTTTTACAAGTTCCAAATGATGTTTACAAACTAGTTTAAAATTTAAATACATTTAATTGAAGACTTACTTTGTGGTAGTTGCTCAGCTTGTCCGCACGGCACCCATTTACCTCCCTGGAATTTCCAGTGGTTTGGGTCAGCCAACACCATATCCACGAAGACGTTGTACTGTTTTTGAGGACTCAAGCCAGTCAGGCTGTACTGAAGGGTCGGGAACATTCGACTGTGAAGAAAACAACATACAATGCGTTACAAAATCGTTAAAACTATTTTCAACTTCCACATGTCAGGAATTCATTATCACGCAAAGCAAAAATCGGTTATTCTGTTAATTTTCACGTGGAAATGCCACTATTAACAATATACATGTTTTGTCATATTGTTTTTAGAAATGATCATTGGTCTAGTTACAGTTCGCTTTCTATAATATTATACATTTTCGGAAAACAATTGTGAATTTTATTTATTTTGTGACTGAGTAGTTTTTCTTCAACACTTTATCAATTTGAAAAGTAAACACAAGTTGGCACAAAAAATACTTTTATCCGTATGGGGTTAAAGAATAAAACTGCAATTGGTATTTTTTAAATTTTCCTTTGTTTTCTTTTAAGAAAAATCACTAATTATAAAGCGAAGGATAAAAAATATAAATTTGTATTGATGAAAAATTCCCAACTTTTAAAATGTATTTTGAATACTAAACAATCAAATACATATTTTATAACCACGTTCCAAAGGTGATTTATTTTATTTTTCATTAAGGCAAGTGGTGTTAAAATAGTCTGAATTATCTCACAAGGAACATTATGTTACTCTTTAATTGATTTCCTTTTATTTTATTACCCTATTAACAATTAGCGGCAAACTTTTAATTTCATTGATCACCTTTGTATAGGCGGTAAGATCAAAGGGGTTAAATAAGTTAAGTAAGTAAGTAATTAATTATTTATTTATATTAAAGCGTTGTCTTAGGCAATAATAACATATGGTGTGTCTTATACCTTCAATACAATAGGACCGGTTCAGTAGTGAAATGTACCAGTCTGAAAAGTGCTTTTTTAAATATCTATTTTAAAACAAACGATAGAAACAACGTACACAAAAAAGAATTTCTAGATAAATCTTCAAATTAGTAAGATCGAAAGTTTTGATATTGGTGTTGTATATCATTCAAGCAGAAACAGTTTATAAAGCAATCAAATTTGCTAAAAAGTCCTAAATTAAATTAAAAAGCTTGCATTTGGGACTGAATAAAAGTAAACCTTTAAAGCAAATTTAAAAAAAAAAATATATATTTTGTTAGTCTGTGAAATAATCCGAAATCCTGGTGCAATAGGCGATTCGGTATTAGGACTAAAAATGAATTAAAAGCTTAGTAGATATAAGTTTAAACGATATGTCAAACATTTTGTCACAATACTAAGTAATGTTGTATAAAATATCGATAATTAATCTAGTAAACACAATAACAGGGAAAAATATTTGGGTAAATCTGTTTTTGTATTTTATCGTTTTTTTCAGGATAAATGCTACATTTTAATCTCTAATACACACTTCAGTTTTACGACTTGAATATTATTGACATTTTCCGGGAAATTGTCTACCCAATGTGAAAGAAAGCGATAAAAATAATGCACGTCTTACCGTCCTTGTTTGGTGATTATCATTTCGGTGGTATGGGTGTGGAATTTTACCCACAATTGTCGGTTACACAGGAAAACGCCGGCGCCGCTATTTGGGGAATAGCTAGGGTCCCTGGAAACTGGTGCTACGGGCGTTGTCTGGGTCTGTGGAAGTGATGCTTGAGGAGGAGCGTAATAACCCATTCCATCGGTGGCGTATCCCTGTTGAGGTTGGGTCTGATAATACCTCTGTGTGGCATCAACCGGGCTTGAGTTGGATTTGTATTCAATTTTGACCGCGGCGGGACCATAGTCAAGACTTGTGTACGATGGTGGAGACGAATGCCTTAAGTGAGTGGAAGTGGTGCCAGGTGGAGACGTATACCCGGCGTAGTTGGAATAAGAGTTAACATTTTGTGAGTAACTCGAAGTTGGGTGAAGGGGATAATTTCCTGGTTGAGAGCCATCAACGGTTTCTTCCTCGTTGGATTCGTCAAGGGGTGACCCTTCTGGTCTTGTCCTAAAACCCTCAGCGTAGAGCGAAGACGAATTGCCATTTTCGTCTCCGTTAGAAAATCCGCAGTAGTACGGTTTTAAACTGGTCAAAGACGTATAGGTAGATGCGGCAGTCCAATCGCATTGTTGTGAGGGCGATGTTGTTGTTGTTGTCGTCGTTGTTTCATAACCCGGTTGATTTGTGTCCGGTAAACTGGAATAGGCTGTCAAAGGTTGAGTTTGGGAATGTCCCGAAGGCGATGGTGCCACTTCTTCTGTCTCTGAGTGAGTTGGCTTGTCGGCGGCAGACATAGTGTTTTAACAGTTTTAAATACAATTGATCCCAAATTCTTGATAAATGTGTTAGCACTTTTCAGTTCTGGGATACAGCTTTGTACTTCTCACCTAGTTTTCTTGTTCAATTCACAAGTAGCTTTGGCACACCTCTTCAAAGGTGATTATCACTTTGGGTTGACAAGTCCCAGTCTTAAAGCCCTCTGTCAGTTGTCTCGGCTCGGTGTGCAGGACAGAATTCGCGAGTATAAAGAGTGAACAGTTAGCACTTGTCGATCTTGTGAAATAGCCCTGGTAATTTTCTCTTGCTTTTTACAGGACTAGTGCTAGTCAATGCATTGAACGGTTATCACAACTTTCCAAGGTGTGGATATGATATATATATAAGCCCTGTGTAACAATAGGTCATCGCGAGCTGACCACGGTTGCTCTAAACGCTCGTCGCTGATTGGTCGGTTTCATTGTTGACACGCGGACCATCCACTGGGCGTGCTGTATTGTTTCCGATATGTTAAGTAATCAGGGCACAATCGGAGACAGATCAGCCGAAGTGACTAACGTCTATATGCTATAAACAATCTTGTCCCGTGGAGATTGATTTGGATTGCCCTGTAATATCACCCCGTGGGGTACACTAGGTCTGTTGGGGCACTAAGCCCGTGGGGTCCCAAGCCCTTGATTACATTCAACTCTAACGTGATCGACAAGTACAGGTTTCATATATTGTTCATTATGTCAGTGCTTATCAATTTGTTTCTAACACCCTTTTCGAAAATCAAAAACCTAGGCTCATTACAAAGAATGTTCATAACAATACACTGTCCTGGAAATGTAGTTCACCCCGCAGACGACTCTAAAGGATTATAGTCGATTAAGGCCACAATTGATATGTTATCTAATCTGATTAGATTTTATTAACTTGGTTAATATATTTTTCATTAAGTAACTGTTATCACACTTGTTTGTTAGTTCTGTTTTCGCATTTATTGAAGTCTCTCGTTCTTCCCTTCTAACACTGTCCATCATACGAAATGAAAGTACAGTTGTTTAAATAGAGAACAAACAACTATAAACATATAAACAGAAAAGGCCTGTGGCTCGAAACACTATATCAAAGCAGAAAAAAAATATATAAAGTAGGAAAGTAAAACAGGGCGAGCCGTGTAGATGTTTATAGGCGTATCCCAAAACAACGGTTTCGGCATACAAACATACATTTGCTATTTTATTTTAAAAAGCAGCACATATCATTTGACATGAGAGATGTCTTGAATAGAACACGGTCTTTATATTATAGGTTAGATAGGTCTTCTTATTTTGAATCAACCAAATGTTTTTCTTCGTTTTGTGAATGAAATTTTAATGTAATAAATTAATCAGTCAGCCAGTCAATCAATCAGTCGATCAATCGACCGACCGACACCGACCGACTGATCGACCAACCGACCGACCGACCGACACCGACCGACCAATCAATCAAATAGCTAAAAGGCACCCACATCTGTATGGCGTATTTAGGGTGTTTTTACGCAGAACTTCTGAGATTCACGCAGCCAAGCTTCATGGGAAGTATCCGCTCTTCAACGTTAAGAAGAACAAGAAAATGTATTCATATATTCGCATACATGGACTTTAAACGGCGTATTTGTTAACCAACGCTCTAACAGATTTGGCAGGGTCTGCTTGTCTTTGGTACGTTTATTCTGCAGTTTTCGAAATTTTGATAATATGTATCGTTCTATGGAAATTTAGAATTCAAGTCTGGTGGGGCTCATTAAATGCGAATGGTTGTTAGCCATTACTGCTGGTCACGTGACTTCTACCTTCAATGCTTTCTTCTCTCTTTTTGTTTTTTGTTTATTTCTTTTATTACGTATTTTAGAAAGAATTTTGGTTATCCGTTGTCGGGTGGGCCCTGTGCGTGAACGGAACCTCCATCGACACTGCAGCCAGCAAACGAGGATAAGACACAAAACTTGTATATGAGAGAACACATGATGCAATAGAACATGGTGTTCAATGCTTGAGCACAAATCGACTCTGCGCCATCCCTTAGCTCGCACGGCCCCCATTTATCCCATCAACCACTTGTGGATGTATAACGAGAACATATATTGAACATAGGCAAAACTACTTTAATTAAGGTATTTTTAACCCCGAAGAAACTTAACTGTCATAACATTTGACTTAAAATGTTAAATGGTCTCAATGAGGACATTGCTTGATGAATTAATAGAGATATATCAAAGGCTGGCTGTTCAAACAGTCAATTTTAGAATGGAATTAACTTTATTCACGTGGGCAATAACGCGCGCACATGTTATGGTATGACGGAAATCCTGTTGGTCCTCGGACTAAATAAGACAATAAAAACATAGTTTGTCGTATAGTTAAAAATCATCGTTAATAAAATATGCGGCTTTTCGAATTTGACTTGAGCGAATCAACTTACTTATAAAGAATAGGCCTGTGCCAATAATATGGTTCAATCAAAGGTTCACACATAAACGACGTATAATGTGTAGGCCTATTTCTCGATAGCATACATGGGGTTTATATGATCGCAGACATTGTTCGTCACCTGGGCTAGGTGATGTTATTGTTAGTGTACAGGTAACGGACATTCGAGATTCAGATATTAACACCTGCTAATGAGGACACGAAGATGTACAGTTCACAGGTAACAGACTACCGCCAGGTGTGCGCACGGCATGACCATAGAAAACCTGGTCTTGCTAGACTCCGGCGAAATAAATAGCATACACAATCACTTAACCACAAAAATACATAATGTAGATTTTTTTTCTCTGTATAGCAACCATAAACACAAGGTAAGGGCGATGTTAAGCCAAACTTTAACAGTGTAACCTGTCATTCAAGTGAAATACAAAGAACACCTAGTCAAGTTAATTGATTGATTGAATAATAAACAGCAACGATATATCCAACATATTCATTGTGACATTTGGGTTGCTTATTTGCTTTACTTAGCTTGCTTTATTCAGATTTCGTAGGAAAGGAAGAAAACCAGCTTATTAAAGATATATTTAGGAATTCGAGGATAACATGCCTCGGTTATATGACATATATCCAAAAGTTGGAAAATAAAAAATATTATATCGGAAGAAAACTTCTTCTTACGTTTATATTACAAGAAAATAAAGTTAAATTATTACAGTATTAGATTTTTTGCATCACTGAGATTTTTGAAAATTTCAAACTTAAACCACTGACTGAGTAATGTCAAACAAATCACAAAAAATCACCAGAGGTCAAAGACTGACACGAGTGATCTCTGACCTTGGTGACGTCACCATGATCTACTAACTCGAATGGCTCGTGGTGATCAAGTGTCAATTATTTATGAGTTAATGTACATTTTTGAAATGTAGATTTTAAATAACATTTATGTGAATTTTAGATGCTAAATTAAAAAAATGGCTTTTGGTTAATATACAATTTGAGGCACTCAAAAATTAAATAATAAAATAAATAAATGTATACATGTTATGCTATGCTTGACACTTTTTTGAGATTTTGTTTTAATATACTGCCGATCGATTTCTTTTTTATTTCTTTGGTAATGTTTCTGATAAGTCAGAGAGAGAAAGTGAAATCCTTAGAAAACCAGTCCACGACAAATCCGTGTAACTGTTTCATCTGGCCACACGCAAGCTAACAGTCTATAATTCAGCTGGTGAAATACTACAGTCGTTGTGTTATAAACTGTGGAAATGTATAATGAGACAGGTGCGTTTTGTGTTATCTTGTGGTATTCCTAGACTCCGCCGAATAACACGTATTCTTTCTGTATAACACAACTTTGCTCCACCTTTACTTGATAAATTAAGCTTTAAAATAAATCTGATCGTATTTACCGGGAGTGTAGGAAATTACGTTCAATCGCTGAACATTTCATCAATATACCACTTTCAAAACATTCACTGTACTCTAGTTATTCCAAACTTGAATCAAACCCAAGATTGCCTTGGTGATTGTCTAGATTATGCCAAAATGAAGTGTAGAAACATCGAGCAAACGTGAAGTGTTTGGAATTACACCACGTCTATATTATGCCAAGATTCTCATATGGCAATTTTTTATTTATGGTAATACTCATACTTTTTACGGAACTTCCCAATAATTCAATTGGAAATGTCGGATATGAAGATTTGACTCATTTCTAATTGTCTTAATTCCGTTTAACAATATGTATGCATGTTCTTATATCTGTTACGTGTTTGTCTTTATTTTTTTGTATGAGGAAAAGCAGGAAGCAGCCGTATTAAACCACTGCAACCTTTGCCCTATACGGACACTAGCCCAAGGTGCGACCTCGAACACAAGCGGTACATTGTCGGGGGTTCGGCAGCCCATTATATACTACCAACAGAGCAAGGGTGGAGTGCTTGTTAATTAAGGATGATACATCAATACAGTTAACAACTTTGAAGAATGTTAGAACAAAGGTTAGTTACAGGTAACCGCTAACCTTGATTACGACATAAACCAACAACGATACCATCTGTAATACGAGCTTTCATTCACACGGAACATCCAAGACAGCTCTTCTTCCACACATAATCGGCTATAGCTGCGTGCGTTTGGGAAATAATTAATTACACATCCCCGGAATTGAGCTGCAATTCAAGGGAATTCTGTGGATATATGTCGTTACTTAAGTTATTAATTTATATTAGAGTTAACTGTGGTGTTAATTATCACATTACGGCCACCTTGGATTAACAGATTAACAAAGCGTCTTTAAAATCAATAATACAACAGAAGGAGGCACCGAATGGCCACCAACCCAGGCCAACATATACCTGATGTGTATATCTCCACTTTCCACTCTGTTTCAAAACAATAATTTTTTTAATTCTGAAATTAGTTTTAATTACTCAATCTGACCGGTTAATCAACCGTGTTACTTAGAAAGATATAATTAATCCTTTGCACGCGCCCCCATGAGATTAAAACAGAATCCAGTACATCATATTCACCGCCGCTTTATTCTCCTGGAAATATTGTTTTGTTACTGGTGTTGGTTTAGAAATATTTTAATTGAATTGAATTGAATTTATTCACCAATTAATACATTATTACTAATCGCGTAAGTAACAAGGTTGTGGCGGGAATAAAGCCCAAAGGTCTGGTTTAATTCCAACAGAGAATGCGTACAGGTAGTAATTTGAACAACAGACACAAATGTCGGTATGACTAATTATCAGTGTTTAACAAGCAATAGTTAGCATGGACTTTAAAAAGAAGATCGATGTTATGGTTTTCACATTCCCCGACAGCTCATGTCCATCCCGGGGTGTGGAAATACACATTGAATAGTTTGATAGATTAGATTCCTTGGATGGTCTATGTAGGTTTAAGGTAAGGGTTCTAGTTGAGTAGTTATGGGCATAAGATGCTTTCAAGAAGAAGAAACAAAATCGAAGATAGATGTAAAATTTTATGAGAGGTGAAGTGTGTTCTTCTGTGTTTGTTATGAATTATAATTCGTATAGCACGCTTTTAAACAAAACATAAAGGTTTTAACCGAGTTGCACACGAATTTTCCTGGAGTGTATTAGCATAAAATGGTACTGATAAATGAAAGAATAAAAGAAGATAAGAAAAACATTGTTTTGGTTTAAACAGTATTTATTTCCCAAAGCAATGGAATGGCGAACAGGCTCAATGCCTATATAAACACCTCTCCTACATATATAATACAGTGTTTAAAATAGAAGGGGAATAAATTCTTAATTTAATAAGTATTACTCATTTAAATTGTTTCGTAGCATAGATAACTGCCGTTAAAAGAGCTAATAGACGTAACTTTTAAGATTTATTAAAAGGATTGTACTACATTTAATATTTTGTTGTTTTGGTGGTTTGATATACGTAGATGACCTATAGACTAACATTACAGTCTTTAGAACAGAATTGAGACTAAACCAAGACAAACATTTAGGGTTTTCGTATTGCGCTAGCGTCGTAGATAAAACAGGCTATATTGTTTTAAAGCTGATGGGAAATTTGAAATACAATTGTATATCCCAGTAATATGATTTAATTAACCTGTTCCTTACTTCATAATATGCGGGACAGATAAATAAGAAATGGTACTCATCTTCAACACAATCTGTATTACACAGCAGACAAAATCGTTCATGCCTGACAAGACTATTACTGCTATGCCGACAGGGTTCTATATGTAAACTATTGTAATACGTTCTCAGATGAGTTAATGCTGTTCTATGCCTCTTTTGTTATTTGTTACCCTTATTAAAATGAACCAAATTTAATATCGCCTTTAATATTTTTGCACAAGAATAAAAAGATAAAACTAAATACACGCTGTTTAGCGAAATTTATGCAATAAATTAATATTAATACTTATTACAAAAAATTTCCCCAAAATCACATTTATTTAAACAACCTCTTATTGGCGAGGGACAAGCTAACGCGAGACCGGTCTGGTTCACGCGTGACGCTGCAGTATAACACTGCAACCTACCTCCACAAGTAGTGGAAAAATAAGAAAAGGTGAATAAATGAGTAATGCTATACAGTATATGTCACAATATATTTCCAATGTCTTTATTGCAGGAACGAGTCGTATGGCTCCTCTCCTAAACAAGCATAGAACAATTAAAGATATTATAAATGATAGGAATACTGTTTAAAATGAGATCTTCTTACCTCTGAGTACTTAGGAGAACATTACATAAAATGATATACTATACACAATTCATATCAAAGTTGTAAATTATAGGAGTTAAAATAATGTAAGGTAAGTCATATCCGTCCCCAAATTTAGCCAAGAACATATCTAGTTGTATTAACTTTGATTGGTGTTTAAAAGAATTTGCATTTCCATCAATTGGTAGAAATACTTCTTACCTCTGAGTACCTAGGAGAACATTACATAAAATGATATACTATACACAATTCATATCAAAGTTGTAAATTATAGGAGTTAAAATAATGT
>JAQQZZ010118070.1:2600-14791 GCA_030265115.1 Mopalia vespertina | reverse complement strand
CTATATTTTCCTGAAAACCAACAACACGCAATGTTAAAGTATAGGCAGACTGCCCTACAGTGCCATAAAGTGGCAACTTCATTTCGCAAAGGGACGTCACTCTGTTGTCGTGACGTCATAACTGGAAATCGGATTTTAATCCCCGTATTAAAACAAACATGTGTATTTTCAAATACATTTCTGTTTTATAGACAAGTACCGGTATATGTAAATAAACGATATACAGCTATTCACAAAACCTTGTCATTACCAAAATCTTTTAAAATTAACAAGAAGTTAAAAACAAAGACTAAAGAAAACTAAGTGATACATTTGTGTATGACCTCCCCAATTATGTTAATTTATATTCCCATGCTTTTAGGGAGTAATTTCTCAGACAATGTTTTTTAGGGAGTTATTTCTCAGACAATGTTTTCAGGGAGTTATTTCTCAGACAGAGGTAGTTTCGTTTCAATTTCCCATCAAGCTTTAAGCACAAATGAGCATTTTTTTTTTATCGTAGGTAAAGCAATTCAAAATTAGAATTCATTCAGTAATATGAAAAGTAAACATTTTATAAAGGCACATTCTCATGTTGCGATTTGTAGGGGATTTCCGGGGATTCCCCTTATTTGTCGAGTTTTAATTGGTTGATTGTTTTGTGCTTCTGTATCGACTAATCACAATGCTGCAAAGAAGGGGAATACCCTGAATTTATATATAAATCACAAACATGAGAATGCGCCTCAAGTCAAAAACAAGCAAAAATGATTGTGTGTCATAAAGTTCTTTGTGTTCCTTTACATTTCGACATAATACTATTAAATGTACCAAATGGTGTACAAAAACAATTGCATATACTGTAATTTACAATCAAATTTAACGAAACGTAATTGCATATGGAAGAAGTAACTAAATGAACATCAAAAATATCACTAAATTATCACCACTTCTTTTTGTTTTTGTTTTTTGTCACTGTTATTTTTCTCTTGATATCACAGTCAATATCCAGGGCAAATATACTCGTTTCATCACACTTAGTCTCTGTATATGGGTCTCCTTGTGTTGGGATGAAACTCTATGCCCCAGGAGAGGGTTCTTCCTAAGGTAACCCACGGTTTAAAAACTATCATCACACAGAAACTCTATTGTGAAGTTGTATAACAATGTCTCAAAGTTTATATTGCTCCCAGCTATCCAACCTTGAAAATTCTGCCCTACTTCCGAACTTAACCAATCTCAACAAATGTGAAACCCACATATTGAGGTATTTAGTATATTTTTATTGTAGACATAGGAATTTGGTTGCCTCCACAAGGATTCCAACTCAGGTCTCGGGCTCGCAAGGCAAGCACTCTAACCAACTGGGCTACAGAGGCTCACAGCACAATGACCATGAATTTCATATACATGTATATCCTCAGTCAATATCACGGGGATGCTCTGGATTGGTGTGTTGCAGAAATATAACAGACATATTCAATAAAGATGTCCAGCAACCTGTGAATATACATTCAAACGATTGAGAGTTATCTCCCCTTGTAGACACTTTTCACACAACTTTGAGGTGACTTTGTATGACAATATACCCGAGACGTTGCGAAAGCATCATTTTAACTCCACTCTTTCTGGGATTATCTTCCTTTGTACATAGACACTGTCTCATCAAGCTGTTTCCTTCTTTTTTTTTATTTGTTATAACGGATTATCCTTGTTGGTATACTTGTATCATCGGGCTATTACACTCTTCAAACTGGCCGTCTAATGGAAACACATGGAACAGACCACCAGAATTTGGTGGAATCCCACATCAATTTGGGACCGCACCTAATAGTGTTCCTAAAATATTTCCATTTTTTTCCATGGATAATAGATGAATAGTGTATAAGACACTGGAAACTCCTGCTACTTTTGGCAATATAACCTTGTAACCACGATGCTCCACAGACAAGCCTGGGCATGCCAGACTCAACAATACAAATATATGGATGACACTAATCCAGAAATATTGGACAACATTTACTCTGATGACAATCTTAGGAAACTGTCCTTTTTTGAGCTTTTAGATCTAGACACATTTCGGCCAGCTACTTATTCTAAGCGGGACTCGGTGAACAGAAAAACCCCCACTTTGATACAGTCTCAGCTAAGAACTATAGCATGATTTTCACGAAGTTCTAATTGCTTAAGTCGTATGTTATTGGAGGCTCCCCGAATTCTTTGAGATTTTGTTGAGCGCTGGTTGGTGTTGTTATCGTAAGCACTCGGTCTCGCTGTGACAGGATGTGTACCACCAGGGGAGGACAGCTCTGGTCTCTGAACTACAGGAGCAGGTGCAGACACAACTGATAGACCTGCCACCCCTGTTAAAATAGAACATAACAAAAGTTCAATAAAAACTAATTTGACGTTGGCACAAAAACAAACAGATCCGACAAAACAAAAAAGTTGCAGATATCTAGATCTGATGATATAGGGGGCTGGATAGACTATCAGTCGCTAACACCAGATTAAATCTTTAATAGTGGATTAGTGACAGAGGCCCTAGGTCATCAATGGTACATGTAACACAGACTAAAATCTATAATTTTGGGAAAGGTTTTATAACACAATTTAACACAGTAAATCACGGTATTGCCAACAACTAGTGCAGGCTGAGAAGAAACCCTGTAACAACCACCCTGCAGTCTACAGTCACCAAAAAAAATGGCCTTTTTCAGCTAGGTTTAGGGGCTTAAGACTGGTCTTAAATGTTAATACACCTTTGAACAACCTGTCTATATTACTTTATATTTCACTGAATTCTAAATCAACCTCATAAAATTGACCATTGTATGTGAAAAAAGATTGGCTAAAGTTATCTTTTACATGGGATCAGTGTTTCATAGCTCTGCTAAAAGCCTGTTTGATACGGTGCATAAAAATTAATTTGTATTATGGCATGGCATGAACTTTTTTGTGATGCAACGTCATCTCACTGGGTGTTACAGGAAAAGAGCTTTGAAGAAATGCCCCAGAAAAAGTGAGACCACCAAATTGACTCTTCAGTATGGAAGTTCGTACTAACCACTTGTCGGTACTATAAGTTCCTTTTGGCCTGAAGCACTTATAGCTCTTTTGTGGGAAGGAAGCACACCATCATATTTTTCGAGAAAGTCTGAACGCGCAATCAAGCGACTTCTTTCAGCTTCAGCTTCCAGTAAATGTGACAAGTGACGATACTCATTTTCTGGACCCGTTGACGTTGAAGCAGTTCTTGTGAGACCTAATGGCTTCCGAGTGTACCTGGTTCGCTGAAATAATTATAAATAACTTATTTGCAATAACATACATGTAATTTTCATGTAGAAAATGTGAAAAACGGAGAAATTATTTAAACATCTATTTACAGATTATTCCAGCAGCTGCTAAATCAGACACTGTTTGCCTGGGATTCCCAAAAGGGGATATCACTTATATCTGCATGACCTATTTATATTCTGATTCATCATGCTAACACTTATAACCTCCTAACAAAACGACTTTATGTAGCGAATCATGAATGTCAACAGACTTGACAAGAAAAAGGTCTGTATACAAGACAAGTACAGGGCATGATGCAAAAAAAACATGACAGCAATAACTATCAATGTTCCCTTTCCCTCAAACAGTATCCACAGTATACACAGAAAGCACCATCCTATCGCCAGCCATAGTTATTCGTAGATGCAGTGTCTTAGTTTAAATTGGAAATCAACCTGTCAGAAATCCATATTCTGAGAAATTGATCCGGTCCAAATTTTCCCATGTAAAACTTCAGAATTTCTACCTGTCATTTTAAACCATTTAGCTAATACTATGTATGGATGTCAAGCACAATAATAAGAAATGTAAGATTAAAACATAAATCAAACACAAATAAGTTATGAGAATGTCCTACCTGGAAGGCACCCATCCCTCGATCAATGGCCGCCCCAGGGGTGATGTTGGTTGACTTTGACCTCTGCCACTTGTTGATCTGGTTGCTGGGCTGGGTAGATAAAGGTATATGTGGTTGGGAGAATGGCCCAAGGCGAGTGTGTGATTGTGAGGGAGGTTGGGGAGAGGAGGGATTAGAGGGGACAGCTTTTAGGGAGGAGTACGTGACAAAACCAGGGAAAGCGTGCTGGGGAAGAGTGGGACTAAAGGCAGTCGGGGGCAGACCACTGCGCTCCAGCATGTTAATATTGCTGCACTCTCTGCTCAGGTCATCGTTCTGTAAGAATGTTAATAGAGAAATACACGGTCACCAAACACAGGTTAATTACACAACATATAACAAACTGCACCGGATAAATCAAATATCAACCCACATCAAAAAAAAGTTAAATTTGAAGTTAGAATATTGGATTAATAACTGTTTTAATGAATACAAGAGTTTCTTCAAATAAAGGCGAATAAAGTCACTTGTGTTTCTAGAAAATAATATTTGTTGATGCTAGAGCACCAATGTCTGTCTCCTGTAACCCGTTAAAATTGGGTTACCTGTTCAATTCATTCTATATCCAATTGAAAGAGTAACAACATGCATTTTAAGAGGGAAGAAGACCCCCGAGTCGGATGTCTGTGATATAAGAATTTCATAGTTATCTTTTATTATCAACAAACTGCATTATTTAAGTGAAGGACTGGGTTGGAATAACCCTATACCACTTGAATTGCTACCATTTATTATGCTGGAATATGGTATAGAACAGTGTTTACGGTGGAAAAGTCTATACCTCCCAACAGCCACTACAACGTTGCTGTTTGGGGCATGGTCACCCCTGCTTATGACTGCTGTGATTTATTCTTGATTCTTCCTATACCCCATCAAGTGGTCATACTTTCAAACGATTGAAAATTTTGCCCAAGACAATAGGTTTTGACCTAATTTGTGGCATTGTACATTTACCGCTATAATTTTGAATAGAATGACTTTTTGATGCATATATGGTTGAAGACTGTCACTGAGTATAACTGGAGATATAAGATACCAGATATAAAGTAGTGAGGATTTTGACCATAAGTTTAACATACCCCAACGTTCAATGTATGTTATAAATAAATTAAAAATGGAATAAAAAAAACAAGTGAATTAATTAACACTAATATTTTCATAGATATTATTTTTGCCAAACAAAACTCATTTAAAAAAAAAGTAAAATTCCAATTCCATTAACATAGAACAAACTGAAAGATAAGCAAAATTCTGCAAAAGCATCCAACAAAAGTTAACAATCTGAAAAGGTGATTTCAGAAAGAAAACAATAACACAAATAATATTTTAAAATTAAAAGATAAGTTTTTAAATTTTAATTGAATTGATTAAAAATTGTAGATGTATTTTACAACATTAACAAAGCTACATGTAAGTCTATATACTGTCTTTAGCGAAACTATTTAAAGCTACCTGTTTTGATGATGATCATTTACAAAACATGTTATAAAAAATTTAAATCATTTTCCCAAATTAAACAGTTCAACTGCATGTACTTTACATGTTATAGGTTTAAATGTGTTGAAATACACTGAAAAACAAAATCTACAAATGTCAAAATCGTTAATTTGCAAAACAAAAATATGTTAAAAAGCAGAAGCCTTCAGAACACAAAATGCATATTAAAATGTCTTTATGCTATAACTGGTCTAAAGCATTACTTCAAGTACCATTGGAAACAATGTGAAATTTCTACCAAACACCAAGCCCATTAAGTTGCTAATTTGCACAGATCCCACATAAGCCTCACCAAAATATTTTTTTTTTCTCAAAATTTCTAACAGGGACATTTTTGTCGCCCTGGTGCTCTACGTGTTACTAAGCAACAAGAAAGTAACCTGTTCGTGATGTATCTGAATAGGGTCTTGTTTGTTTGTTTGTTTGATTGGGAGTTAAGGTTGTACTCAAGGGCATTTCACCTATATGACAATGGATTGTCCAATTCACTCTGTTCCTTGCCTATTAAACAGTGGAAAACCGAGAGGAAACCTCAAAAAAACCACCCACACAATGACCAGAGTCACATCATTGACTCTCTCATATACCTGATGGTCAGACAGATTTGATCCCGTGGACGGTAAATTGGAGTAGGATTAGTAAGTGCACACGCTAACCACCAAGCCACAGTGGAGGGCTGAATAGCGTCTTGTAAATGTCCTGTCCTGTTTTGTCTTGTTGAGGGGAGTTTCCTTCACACATTGGGCTGGCATGCCGTCATAAAAGTGAAATAACCTTTAGTAAGGGCCTCAAGCCCAATCAAACAACCACTGAAAACTTCTCCCCTTGAAAGTGGATTGCACTACTTGAACTAGGGTGTATCATTGTTTATTTCCAAGGGGTGACTAAATGTAATAAGCTCAAATGTAAAAACAAGCATGAACTCTTTGAACAGCCTTGATATGTTAAAAAGAGCAAACATTTGAAAAGCGCACACAGTTTCAACAAGCAGCACACGAAACCCATTACCAACCTCGAGCTCAAAATAATCATCATTAAGAGGATTGCGTCTGTCATATAAATAGCTGTCCTCATGAGGGTTAGAAAGTGTGTGCATCCGAAATTCTGCAGCACTGCGCGACAGTTTTAATAATGGGTAGCGCTTCACAATATCGTCTCTGCTGTCCAGGGTGAAATTATTCGGGGCCCTCGACCCTTGGGGTAAAGGCAGATGACGATCACTTATCACCATACTATTTGGCCCGTAATATTTATCAAGCAGCTTTTGGTAATAGTGCTTGTCCTTGGGTCGCAGCGCCCCCTGTGGGCTTGAGGAGAAACAATCATGCCCTGTTGCCTGCCACGGATCAACTGACTGTCAAAGGGGGACGATAGATGAGGAAAACAACCAAGGGAGATAAGCAGGGTGAAAAGAAAGAGAAGTGGGAGAAAGTTTATATGAAACTGTTAGTAGTCATGTTACGACACAATTAACAACATACACCTTGTTTTGATAATTATCAATTGATTAAGTTATACAATTCATGCAAAGATGGGCAATAAAACTAGCCTTAATATTGAATGCCAAAAAGTGATAATAATTTGGATAATTTTTTAATTAGAATTTAACAAATTTTATTTCAACTAAGTCTAACCACATCTTGTTCCTCATCAACTCTATGGAAATGCATTGAAACCTGTGTATAATGACCCATGAAAAATGAATATACCAGAAATCAAAGAATATTTAACTGTTCCCCGTATATATATCCCAGGAACCAGTGAATACTCAATTGATCTCTGAATATCACAGGAGCCAGTGAATGCTCAATTGATCCCTGAATATCACAGGAGCCAGTGAATGCTTAACTGATACTAGAAATCCCAGGAACCAGGTAATACTCAAATATGTCCGAAACCAAGATATACTCCGCGGAAAACCATTTTTAAAGATATTCCATTGGGTCAATATACCTAAGTTTCAATGTAAGATCTTATCAATACAACATACAAAACCAGTGAAAAGAGTGAAGGAAGGATCAGCAAGTGCATTGTGAAGATTACAATACATGTGCATAAATGCATAAATATAGATAAATGCATAAATATAGATAAAGGCATAAATATAGATAAAGGTAGGCAAGCCATACTAAAAAATCTTAGACAATGAAATACTATAAAATATTTTATCAACACAAACAAATTACAGGGTTTATCATCCTCAAGATTTTTTTTAGGTTAAATTTACAAAGATAAATTATTTTAAAAAACAAGGTAGCGGAATAAACTCAAAAGACTCACTAGAGGCAGAATATTCTTGGAGTCAGATTTTGTAACACCAACTGTGCCGGGGGTACAATGTAATAATCTGTACACATGCTCTACGATGCCTAATCCACGGACCAGATTATCTCTCTGTAATAATCCACTAATCCTCTCTAATTCTTCCTCCTCAACAATCTCCATTGGTCTCATTGTATCGATGGCTTCTTCAGGATTCTGTCTCTGAAACTAAATGACATGTTATCTAGGATTAATTTGTTTGTTTGTTTGTTTGATTGGCGTTTAATTGGTGATGAAGGATTGTCTTCTCACACTGTTCCTTATCTTATTATGGTGGAAAACTGGGAGGAAATCTCATAAAAACGACCCCTGCAATGGCCAGAGCCACATGGAGTGACTCACTCATATACCTGATGGTCGACAGACACTCTATTCCGTGACCAGTACATCGAAGTAGGATATGTAAGCGCACCTGTTAAGTACTAAGCCACGGCTGCGGGCTATGATAAATTTGTATTTACCTACAAAAATATTTCTGTACTATTTTTTCCTTGTCTGTCTATAAAGCCTGTTATTTTCATTGTAGGGCACACTCAAGAGAGGTTTACTAATAATGCCTTCTCTGCAGGTTTGGATTAAAAGCATGAAGAAAATATAAAAAAAATGTCAGCTTATAAGAATCAATGGTAATCTACAATCAGGAACCCATGGTCATCAGTTGCGCTTGAACCTTTGGGATTCACCAGTCAATTTCCTCTCTACCCTGAACTGCCCTTCCTTGTCACACCTGTCTTAATGACTCAGAAAGTTTGGAATGTATATTGGTCAGTTCTAAAGGTCAAGAGTTCTTCCAGAAAATATAGCTTTGACTGATAAATTCGAAATATACGTGTAAAATTCTATTACTTCTGAAACATTATAATTAAATTTTTACTTATTCATTTTAAGTATGTTCTGTGACATATTTGTGGCGGAAGATTATCTTCCTCTATAATACTGAGGTGTATGGAGAACAGGTGGAAATCGAGTTTGGATAGAGATTGCACAACAGAAATAGCAAGTGGCTCTCAAAGCCAATTCCATACCTCTGAGTGTGAGTATCTGGAAGCACTTAGGCGTCGCCCAGGAACACTGGGTCGCTTTATTCTCCGCCGCCTTGAACCCGGACTCTCTGGTCTTGCTAACCCACTCTTTTTCCCTTTCAATATTGCTTCTAACTTCTCTTTCTTTCTTGTGATCTCTTCCCTTTGTTGTCTAAAAGGAAAAATAGTGATATTTAATAAACTATGATGCAATTTACCTGTTTTACTGTACTGTGGAAGTGAAACCAATCCACAGCAACACAACCATGGTAAATAATGTGTTACATATAAATACTCTGTTGGGAAACTAACATTACTTCAAAGCTGAAGGCATGAAAGTAATTCCTGGAAAAATGTCAACGTTTTTAGCACTAAGATTCAATAATTGATTGTTTTTTTAACGTCATGCTTAATGATATTCTCTGAACCGCGTATAGGTATTTCTTCACTCACCTAGCCATTTCCGATCTTGCTCTGAATGCTGCTGTCTCTTGAAACAACGAACCACTACTGTTGAAAAACTTCTCATATTTCTCCAGATCACCAGGTTTCGGGTAAATGCGACGGAAGTTCCCCAAATGAGTACTCTCATATTTCTCCTGGAGTTCTAAATACTGTGCCTGAGCTTGTTCCATTTCCTCTCTTAAAAACACAACCAAACAAAAGAAAAATGAATCACCTTGAGTATATATTCTGCGTTAATTTGTTTGGATGTAATATAATCAACGACTTTTTTTTGAAAATGGTAGGGAAATACACAAAAACAATACCATATGTTCTCTTCAATGTAGTTCTGTGTGATAAACCATTTGTGTTGAACGATGACTCATAAGTTTCCAAATATACAAAAAGCATCACAAGACAACCATCTTGATTAAATTTCCACACCAAAATAGAAAGTTTTGATAAAATTAGCAGTTGGTGATAGGAACTGATAGATGAAGGTTAGGAACTCTGTTCAAACCTATAGGTCCATTATTTCTGTCTGAAAAGGCTCAAACTGGTTAATAAAGTGTCAGCCTTCAACAGAACATAGAATCAGTATAGACTGCATTAACGGATACCTGGAACTACTTTGATGGTGGTTTTACATCATACAGACACAATGATGTATGGTGAAATGGGCTTCACACTGATTGTGTTATTTGTTTTCGTTTGCTTGATTGGTGTTTAACGTTGTACAGTTTCTTCCCTATTTACGGTGGAAAACTGACAGGAAACCTCAAAACACAAGCCACCCCTGTGATTGCCGGAGCAACATTCTGTGACTCTCATATACCTGAGGGTTGACAGATGGACTCGATCCCATGAACAGCACATCCAATACGGGGTTTTCCGGTTATGACGTTACGACAACAGAATGACGTCCCTTTACGAAATACCGTCACCGGTTTACGGCAAGGGAGGCCAAATCCACGATTTTTAACATGGGCAGTATAGGGAATATTGCAAATTAACATATAAATGTTAATAAAACCATATGAATTTCTTTTTCCCATAGTTTAAAATATTATTTTTTGCAAAAGCTATATTTTCCTGAAAAACAACAACCCGCAATGTTAAAGTATAGGCAGACTGCCCTACAGTGCCATAAAGTGGCAACGTCATTTTGGGAAGGGACGTCACTCTGTTGTCGTGACGTCAAAACTGGAAACACCCGTATTAGGATTAGTAACCACTCCCCACAGCCACTCCCCCTGATGGTGTTGAATTGCATAAAACCTATGTTGAATACACTGTTTTTCGCTGTGTATATATGAATATATTTTTTTAATTTTATTTTTTTTACACGTTGCTGTTGTTTCCATGTGTAAATTTACTAATGTGAATGAATGGCTGAATAGAGTGTCTCAGTGAAGACCAACGATGAAGTCTTTTGTATACCTCAATTAATAAAAAAATTATATTTTTTTTATCTTTCAACTTTTTTCTTCTATTGAAATCCTTTCTTTCTATGATATTTTTTACTTGACTCTTGTCTCGGACTCACTTTGACTCCTTCTTGTTTTGTCTCTGGAAAAGTCGTTCTTTTATTCGTCTTTTGTCTTCCTCTAAACATTTTTTTCTCTCACATGCCCCAAAGTTGACCAGATTGAGAGTATCATAGACTAGAGTTCCTTTAATCTCCCTGTCCAGCTCAGCATCTGTCGTGAAACTGGGCGAATGGTTTACCTGTTAACAAAGAGGATATAATTCGAACAAAATTGTCACATTAGGACATAAGCAGTAAATTAGAACTTACATGTTCATCTATATGATGGTGGTGGACTCCAATAGTAATTTGATACTAACACATTGATAATGTGTGAACTGTTCTGTAAGGTTACAAAATTAATCTTCCTTCAGTGGTAAGTAAAGATTCCACAGCAAACTGTCTTAAGCAACAAAGCCAAAACATATAAATGACAGATTGGTTTGTTTGCTTGTTTGTTTGATTGGGGTTTAATGCTGTTCTTAAGGTTATTTCACTCATATGACAGCGTGCCAGCTGAATGCGTGAAGGAAACCACCCTTGGTGCCACTGGCAACAAACAAAGACAAGACAGGACAATCACAGAACAATTATAAGACATCATACAAAGACATCACAAGGAGATCCATCTTATGTTGCCCCTTAGCTCTAAGAGCACCTGGGCAACAGGAAGCATAAATGACATAAGGACAAGATCTGCACCATAAATACATGTACAATACAAAACCCTTAAAAAAAAAACTGTTTGTTTGAATGGGGTATGTGTAGTACTTAAGGTTGTTTCACTCATGGAAATTCCCCTCAATGCCGCTGGCAACAAACAAAGACAAGACAGGACAATCACAAGACGCAATACACAGACATCACAAACAGATCAGCATCTTCTTGTCCCTAAATTAGCTCTGAGAGCACCAGAGCAACAAGAAGCTGCCTCCTGACTAAACACTTTAAAACAATGCACATATAAACATATCATACCTCTAAAACATAAGGCTTGAGTTTTTTGTCAAGAATTATATCCAATCCAAGGATTTCAAAACAAGCACTGCCTTTGACGTGGTTTGGGAAACACGTGCGATAGTTGTGCTTTAAGACAGAGTGTGCTGATATCAGCGTCTTGATAATGACGTCATCGATGTCACCCCACATTTTATCTAAATCGTAACCTTTTCTCTTCATGTAACTGTTGATTGTTGTGATTCGTCTAAACAAAGAAAAACAAGACATTGAAAATAAAATATGAACACATGCATACCAGTGGTAATTAAGGCATATTTACATTCTTTCTTGAGAAGCCGTTGTGTTGTAGTTTTCCTTTACAATTTTGAGGTTTTATGTTGAAGAATAAACTAAGAATAATCATTGAAACATGTTGAAGAATAAACTAAGAATAATCATTGAAACATGTTGAAGAATAAACTAAGAATAATCATTGAAACAT
>JAQQZZ010118059.1:0-12074 GCA_030265115.1 Mopalia vespertina | reverse complement strand
GTCACCAATAGTCAGATTGTATAAATGGACTAACATATGTTTGGAGGGCAGCTGTCAGCAATAGTCAGATTGTATAAATGGACTAACATATGTTTGGAGGGCAGTTGTCACCAATAGTCAGATTGTATAAATGGATTAACATATGTTTGAAGGGCCACTGTCACCAATAGACAGATTGTATAAATGGACTAACATGTTTGAAGGGCAGTTGTCAGCAATAGTCAGATTGTATAAATGGACTAACATATGTTTGAAGGGCGGCTGTCAGCAATAGTCAGATTGTATAAATGGACTTACATATGTTTGAAGGGCAACCATCACCAAAAGTCAGATTGTATTTATGGACTAACATATGTTTGAAGGGCAACCAACACCAAAAGTCAGATTGTATTAATGGACTTACATATGTTTGATATTCCTCCTTATTACAGCCAGTTGATCGAGAGCCGTCGTTATATATCATACATTCCTCCGCCTCAACCGGAATGTCTTTTGGCGAGTCAACAAATATAAGCTTCTGATGGAGCACCCCATTCACATAATCCAACTTTATATGTGGCTTCTGACTACCCTGCTGGGAAAAGATAAAATGACAACAGGAATAAGGTTGTTTACATTACACTAAACATTATGTTTATGCATACATTGTTGAGTTTTAAAAAAAAAAAATTCATATAAGAAAAAGCTATTTCTGATTTGACCAGACCTGAATAAAAGCTTTTATTATATTATGTTGTAAATGTACATTTGGTGTCTTTGTTTGTTTGATTGGGGTTTATTGTCATACTCAAGGGTATTTCACTTATAGGACATACATATTGTCCATTTTATACTGTTCCTTGTATAATTATGGTGGAAAACCTCGTAAAAAACACCCCCGCGATTGCTGGAGCCAAATCGTTTGACTCACTCATATACCTGATGATCAACAGACTGACTAAATCCTGCGAACAGTACATCTAAGTAGGATTAGTAAGCGCACACGCTAACCACTTAGCCATGGCTGCGGGCATATATTCATTGGAAACATTCTTCACCATATGCTTTAGTCTGATAATGATTTAATAGTCGGTAAAATGGTGTTTATATCATAAATAGAACCTTTTTGTTTGTAGAAAGAAGAAAACTACAACATAGTCCGGCTAGAAATGTCTGGCTCAAACATAAACACACATTAACAATCTTTGCAAAATAATAATAATAATAGTGTAAAAATAAAACACATTACAACCATAAGATAGTGAAAGCAAATAAAAATAATCCACCAATAGTGAGACAAGTTAATCCTGCAGTAAACAAAAACAGCCTTTGAATTTCCAAAGACACAGATTGACAAAAAACACACATGACCTGAAAGCCGATTTAGGTCTTGCTGGACCAGTGGGCTTGAAAACTGTTTAATCAAAATAAATAAAAAATTTGGATTATACTATATTAGTACAGTATAGTGTTATTAGAATCGATGAAAACATTGCTGGAGAATCTGGGAATTAATAAGACAACTAAGGAAGACCAGAAGAAGCATTTGTTGCATTCTAATGATCAGAAGTGCCTTTAAATTTTACGATACTTTGTTTTTAAATGTGTTCTTAAAGTATCTTTGGATTATGTACAATAATGTAAAATTTTTCAAACAACAAATTCTACTGACAGAAATCAATAAAGTAAACTCAGTCAACTGCAGAGGCTAGATTGACTGAAGTACACACAGTTTTCAGTTCAATGAGTTTTCTACTGGTCTTTAGTTATTGAACTGTGAGAAAAAAACACCCAGAAGTATTTTTTCTACAGATAGGAGTTCAATAATCAGAAGGATAGAATAACCCAAAGTGTCTCCCATGTAATAACTTTTGTCACTTTCACAACTATAAACCTGTGACATGTACCTATAGAGTAAATCCGAAGGCCTATATTCTTTATAATAACAGGTTTTAAATAGACCCTGGTGTGGTCAGCAAGACCTTCAGTGCTTCTCAGTGAGCTAAAAATAAAAATCAGTTTTGAACACAAGCCTGTTGTCAGGGTAATCAAATGGTGAATAAACAAGGGCACTTATTAAAACCAGGTGTGACAAAGAGTGTTCCAAATAGGTGAGATAGGGAATTTGCCCAGAGACTATCACCAGGAAGGTAGAAGAGCACAAAGTGAAAGAGGTGTAGAGAAGGTGAGGCATAGAGAGTAGGAGGTATCCTACCACACAGCGGGCTGGATTCAGGGACCCGGGCCTCATATAGTGTTGAGGGGGCATTAACATATGTGCTGTCATGCCATGCATAGTCTTCATTGGGGTGGCACACTGGAACAAAGGCAAGTAACTCTAACATACATATATGAGGGGAAGTAACTCACATATTCTATAACATTTAGTTACCCATTTTTACTGTTGCTGAAGGTAATCACATTTTCTTGATATCTGGGTTGATATACTGGGTAACATGTTTTGGTCTATCACTAAAGTGAGTATTCTCCCTGAGCTAATGCAATGTAATATTAGTTATTGATGATTTTTGAAGGGTGTATGAACTTATATGACCTTCCTGTAAGGTCACAAGGCCTGAGCCGCAGGTGAAGGGTGGGCAGAAAAGTTTGTTCACCCTGAAAAAACATTAATTTATAACTAATTTATTATCTATAGTTTGTGCAATTTTATTCAACAATGAGACAATAGGTTTGACCTTGATATGATCTTTGTTAGCATTCCCAGTTATCTTCCCTAAAGACAAACCCTGCCGACATTTTAATGTCTTTAAGATTTACTGATTGATACATGTAAGCTTGTTTGTTTTGAAGTATGTTTGTATAAACACAAACATGAATTTCTGCATTGGGATGAATTTCTGCTATAAATTTCCTCAAATTTTGAAATCAAACTTTGAAGTTAAGGTAGCCATGTTTGAAATATTGTGACATGAGAAATCTCACAGGGTGTACAGGTCCCCTCCCCTCCCTGCAAATTGAACAATGAGAACACAATGAATTTGGTTGACTGATGATAATAGTTTAATCAACTTTTAATATGTAGAACGACTATTTAGTCGTGCTACATAAAATACCAAACCAGTATTGGTCCATGAATGGGGACTGGCCCTTCATTTCCAGAACAAAAATCCATGTGTACATTAAAATTAATTTCCGACACATGTAGTTAAAGGTTTCCTGAAATACATGTATAAGTTACAGCTACAGGTCAACACTGACAAACACATACATGTAGTTCTGAGGAGTTTCTTAGAAGAATGAAAACAATGGCTGTGTTGGGGTGATCCTTTTCTTACACTACCAAATTTTGATTATTTTGATGTCTTAAGGAATGTCTGGTGAGTTGTTTGTTTGATTGGGGTTTAACATTGTACTCAACCAGTAAACCATGGCCATGGATGGAATCACTGGTGAGTTGTTTGTTTGATTGGGGTTTAACGTTGTACTCAACCAGTAAACCACGGCCATGGGCGAAATGACTTGTGAGTTGTTTGTTTGATTGGTGTTTAATGTTGTACTCAACCAGTAAACCACGGCCACAAACAAAACGACTGGTGAGTTGTTTGTTTGATTGGGGTTTAACGTTGTACTCAACCAGTAAACCACGGCCACGAACAAAACAACTGGTGAGTTGTTTGTTTGATTGGGGTTTAACGTTGTATGCGACCAGTAAACTACGGCCACGAGCCACTGATGAGGATATAGATTGTGGTTCACTATCATTAGAGGTGGACATGATAGAATAACGAGTCTTCAATATGGGAGATTGCCGTGAGAATAATATCACAAAACTTAATGTCATCTCTTTAAATATAAAAATATCACAGGTAAGTAAGAATGAATAGCCTAGAGTGGTATTATGCTGTGTGTGGTGTGATTCAGATGTGATAGAACGGGCATCTTCAAAGATATCAAATCTACAATATTACATTCAAAACTTAGGATTAATCATGCATTAAGAGGTATAAGGAAAATATGAAGTCTTGGAGCTACATGTACCTCAGAAATCAAACAAAGGTATCACTAATCTATCTCATGCCAAGATTCACTAAAAACACAGATGTCAGAAGAAAAAAAATATCTTTTACATATCAACAACATGTACTTCGGTAGGTTTTTCTCAGTTTCAGCAATTTTCTGGGCTAGCTTTTTTCCTTTCTATTGCTTTATACTCATCACTAGTTTTTCATTTATCTCTATTTGGTTTAATTGATAAGTAGTGCTTTATACTCATGGCTATCCTGTTCTCATTATCTCCATTGCTCTATTTTCATCATGCACCTAAGTTTCAACAGCGACAGCCACCAAACAACAGGTAATAACACTCCTGTCCACTACACAAACCCTTCATATGATAGTACTCACTCACCTGAACCGTCCGGTTATTACTCTCCTGTCCACTACACAAACCCTTCCTCCGATTGTACTCACCCACCTGTACCTTCAGGTAATTACTCTCCTGTCCACTACACATACCCTTCCTCTGATACATTGTAGAACTAACTCACCTGTACTTTCAGGTGATCACACTCCTGTCCACTACACAAACCCTTCCTCTGATAGTACTCACTCACCTCATCTAGCTTTCCTGTAAACTCAGCTGTAACTGAAATATAAACAACACATGCAACAAAGTGAGAAATGAATTGATTGATTAGTGTTTAACGCCATGCTTATGGGTATTAGACTTATATGGCGGTGGTGTATTCCAACAATAATTGACACTAGCACAACAAAGATTTGAAGCGATTCCATAACTGTAGAAAGTTAATTTTCCTCCATTGCTAAGTAAAGACAGCATTGTTACTTTTCAAACAAAGTGCCCTTAGCCAGCGAGCAGAGAAATGAATTCATAAACATTTCTTGCAGAAGGTAATTAAAGGCAAACTGCTTTCTTTTACAAGGTAACACTGATTGATTTGAGATTAGGGGTGTAACGATTCACCGATATGTATCAATACAGTGGCCCGCGATACGCGTATTGTATCGTCGCCTTTGAAATGTGATACGTATGAAAAGGGAGGTAACTCGACATTTCATCAGAGATTTTTCAGCATAATGGTCACAATTTTGCAGCAGCTTTCGTAATTTGCGACAGAATTCAGCATAGCCGCTGTTAATGCCACCGTAAAATTTTCTTAGGGTGGTTGTTTTTTGCCGCCGTAACAAATACATGTACAGGTAGGTATATAATGAGATTTCACATGTACAGGTAGGTATATAAGGAGATCACACATGTACAGGTAGGTATATAATGAGACTATACATGTACATGTAGATATATAATGAACTGAAATTATACACACAAATGAGCTTTAGATAATAATTCAGGTACACCAGAGGTTTTGACTTTTTGTCACAATTTCTTAACATCTTAACAATGAAGATGTAAGTAAAAGCCTGATAAAATAAACAATAGTAGGTATTTAACTCACAAATGGAATCTTCCAGACCCAGTGAACTGGCATAAGGTGGGTGATGTCCCTTTGGGCCACAACTATTCGTTTCGACAGATTTACCATCTGGAAAAAAATTTGTAAATTTAAGACGAAACTAACTAAACAATTAAACAATTATAATTGTCATCATCATTATAAGTTTAAGATCTAATATAAAGACAATTCATATGTAACATCATGAAACATTTTTTCTGTTTTTTTCCTTTAGATTTTAAAATTTTAAGAACCTGATGACAGTAGTTCCCTTGTATTATTTTACATATGTGCCAATACATCAGTTGTTACAAAGTCATCATTACAGAGAATTAGCAAATTTATAGTACTGTAAGTTGGGTTGTGAAAGCGGAGGCTTTAACATTATGGTAAATGGAAACCAATGTAAAAACCTCAAATTCACAATGAAATCAAACATTATTCAATTATTGTTATGTATTAAAAAATTTACATTTCTTATACAAATTATTCCATTCAGTAAGGTTTTTCCAATGTCTCTGAAGGCCTATGCAGACAATAAAATGGTGTTCAGAAACAATTATCCTCGCACTACTGACTACTGACCAGGCAGCTGAATGTCTTTTCATATTCAAAGTATGAAGGCTCATCCCGAACAAAGGAGGTGACCTAATTAAGCTGAATTTTGTCGTCATACCGATTTCACCCTTCCTGGACAATAGGCCTTAGTGGCCATGATTATTGTTTCTAGGCGCTCTATTGTTACAGATATAAATATACTGGATAGAAATTAATGAAATAGAATATTTTGTGTGTGCACTTAATATTTTATGGGACAAAAGTTGATTATCAGTGCCCTGAAAATATTTTCATCTAAGCTCCCATTTACTACAGTATTATAGCCTCTTGTTTCATTGCGAACTGATGGCCATATTGATAACCTACATGTAACTGGCCAATTCTTCATTATGAGAAGTTTGTTAGTAATGAAATATAGGCACATATAGGCACATATATATATTTAAGATTACATCTGGAAACAACTGAAACTTGTTTTGAAATTGATTTCCCTTAAAACATGATTTACCGTCAAGAGTGATTTCCCCTGACACACTGCCACAGGAGTCTAATTTTATAGGGGTTATGGTACATGTTTGTGTACAGTGGCCATTACACTCAGCCATCTTGGTCCTTGTCCTTGTCTCTATGACACATTTCTCCTCACCATTCTCCTGTAATATTAAAGAGATAGCTGATGTATAAAGTCATACAGATAGCTGATGTATAATGTCAAACAGATAGCTGATGTATAATGTCAAACATAGAGCTGTTGTATAATGTCAAACAGATAGCTGATGTATAATATTAAATAGATATCTGATGTATGACGCCAAACAGATAGCTGATGTATAATATCAAGCAGATAACTGATGAATAATGTCAAACAGATAGCTGGTGCATAATATCAAACAGATAGCTGATTTATAATGTCAAGCAGATAACTGATGAATAATGTCAAACAGATAGCTGATTTATAATGTCAAGCAGATAACTGATGAATAATGTCAAACAGATAGATGGTGTATAATATCAAGCAGATAACTGATGAATAATGTTAAACAGATAGCTGGTGTATAATATCAAGCAGATAACTGATGAATAATGTTAAAAAGATAGCTGGTGTATAATATCAAGCAGATAACTGATGAATAATGTTAAACAGATAGCTGATGTAAACTGTCAAACATACAGCTGATGTGTTTTACTGACTGTAATACAGACATTGAATGTTCACCGACTGTAATTTTCTCGAGATTGAATACTTAGTCTAACTGTTTTACAGATATTAAATGTTGACTGAATGTTATACAGAAAATTAATATTAACAAACTGCTTTACAGATAATGAATATAAACATACTTTTACAGATAATGAATGTTTACAGACTGTTTAACAGACATTGAATATTAACTGTTTTACTGATAATGAATGTTAACTGACTGTTTTACAGTTATTGATTGTTAAATGAATGTTTTACAAAAAAAAAAATTAATTATTTTACAGATAATGAACATTACCACACTTTTTAACATAATGCATGTTTACGGACTGTTTTACAGATATTGAATATTAACAGTTTTACAGATAATGGTATTAACTGACTGGATTACAGATAATGGTTATGAACTGTTTTATAGATATTAAATGTTAATTGACCATTTTACTGAGATTTGATACTAATGTTTTTTTTACAGATATCGAATGTTAACTATATGTTTTACAGATAATGAACATTAATTGTCTTATAGATACTGAATATTAACTGATTATTTTACAGACATTGAATGGTAATGGACTGTTTTACAGATAAGGAACGAACTGACTGTTATACAGATAATGAATGTTAACAAACTGGTTTACAAAGATTTAATATTAACTGTTTTACAGATATTGAATGTTAATCGATTGTTTAACAGATAATGAATGTCAAAGGACCGTTTTACAGATGATGAATATAAACTGATTTTTATGTTTATGATATTGAATATTAATGGACTGTTCTGCAGATATTGAAAGTTAACGGATTTTTTTACAGAAAGCAGATAATGAATTTTAACTGTTTTACAGATAATGAATTTTAACTGTTTTACAGATAATGAATGTTAACTGACTGTTTTATAGATAATAAATGTGAACTAGCTGTTTTACAGATGACACGGCTCCCTGTTTGCGAACTGTTGATTTAACTGAGATTGTAAAGGAACTGTATAAGATATTGAATGTTAACTAACTGTTTTAAAGATAAAGAATGTTAACTAACTGTTTTACAAATGACACGGCTCTCCGTTTGCTGACTGCTAGTCACTGGTTTCTGGTTACAGTTTGCTGTTGGTGGTTTAGACACAGTCTCCCGTGGGGCAGCACTCTGGGCAGCCTGGTGGTATTTCTGGAAACATTTAATTGCTCTTAATGTAGAGAAGGCCTCCTGGTTGTCAGCATCACTTTGTAAAGTCTGTTCATAATGCCACACTGCACCGGAGTAGTTCCCCTTAGCCCACAACAGGTGGCCGAATAGGAAGTGTGAAGCAGGCTGCAAATAGAACAAAGTTCACCCCATTTCAATTACACTGGATATGTTAAGAGAAGTTGTTTTTAATACAATCAATCATGGACCAATGGTATGCAAATTACCTCTAAGTGGTTGATCGTGAGAGCATCTTGCATGACCAGAACTGCATCCTCGTACCGCCCCCATCTGTAGAGTATATTGGCGAGGTTAACAAGGGGTACATCCCGGTACTGTTCTGGTACCGTCTGGAGAGAGCGACGGATACACTCAACACCCTGGAAACCATTGCCCACTACACGCCAGTACAAACCAGCCAAATTAAATAACACCCAGCTAGGACCAACATTCTGAAAAATAAAGTCATCAAAATTCAAAAATAGTATATCTTAAACATTTTTTAAAATGCATTAACAAAATATAATTTTACTAGGACACTTTTTTTATCATGCATTTCTTTAACAATAAAATAGATGGTGTGAATATGGGGAAGCCCACCTGTTTGAAGGCTGTTAATATTCTCTGTCCCACCTCTTCTTCTGTTACTGCTCCCTCATTCACATGATTTAACAAAGACTAGAAAACAAAACAAAACCATTAAACCTGGAAAAATCAACTAATCATTTGTGAACATATCTTCTTTAAACAGGCTACAGTTAACGTTTATATGTTTAAAAGACACAAAAATTATTCAAGGCTACAGTTATCTTTGCGACTTCAGTTTTACACAGAATAAAAGAGTTAATAACATCACAAAAGTTCACACTGCCAAACAAAATGAACATGGCTAATTATAATGTGGATAACAACTTACATTGAGTACCCCTCTATCTGGTAATTTTAATGGCATTTTTCCCCTCTCCTCCATACTGACTGACTTTAGGTGGTCATAAGTGAGTGGATTTCCCTCCCCCAGCTCCATTATGGGCACACAGGCTGGAGGGTACCAGGGTAAAGCATGTTGATCTCCAGACTTCAGATTCTGTACCTCTGATAGAAGAGCCTTCACTCTGCAACATGTAAAAAGGGTTTTCATGTCTAGAACTTAAATTATGACAACAGTAAACATATCAAAGAGTGTTAATATTTTTTATACCTCTATGTCACTACAGGATCATTTCAATAATTCATTTACAAAATAAGGTCTTCAATTTCAGATTAAAATGTTTCATGACAGACACCCCTGTTAGTCTGTCTATTGCTCTTTATAAATTCAAATCGCAGTATGGTCATAATCATACAAGCTCTGTGAGCATCTGACCAGGACAATAGCCAAGCTCTGCCAATGTCTGACCATGACAATAGGTAAGCTATGCATGTGTCTGACCGTGACAATATGCAAACATTGCAGGTGTCTGACCATTACAGTAGGAAAACGTCGTACTTAAGGGTATTTCACTTATATGAGGATGTGCCAGCCCAATGGGTGAAGGAAACCACCCTCGACACCACTGGCAACAAAGACAAGACAGGACAAAACAGGACGCAGAAGACACCACAAACAGATTGGCTTCCTGTGCCCCTTTTGCTCTGAGAGCACAAGGGCAACATGAAGCTCCTGCAGGAAAGCTTTGAAGGTGTCTGACCATTACAGTAGGAAAGCTATGAAGGTTTCTGACCATGACAGCGGACAGGCTCTGTAGATGTGAAGATAATGAATGGACTTACTCAAAGCCCTTGTTCTCAGGAGACAGGTAGACTGTTGGTAGTTCACTTGCTGTAGGAACTTTCTGTACAAACAAGTCACACTCCTCCTTTCCCGGCCACTCAGCTGCCGCTTCTCCAAACTTTAAAAACATTCAAAACAACAGTTTTCTTTAAATTGACATACAATGTAGCTTAAAATAAATGTAGATGAATATAAAGAGGCATTTAAAATCAATTAGAACATACATGTAACGCTGACCTTATCAGTCCAGTTAAATATAAGAATGATTTAATGTGTTTTCCCAAAGGCATATACAGCAGTTTTACTCAGTAAAAATTATAGCTTTGTTTGTCTGATAGGGGCTCAACATTGAATTGAAGGGTTTTTACTTATATGAAGGATTATCCAATTCTCAAACTGCCTTAATTTAATATGGTGGAAAACTAAGAGGAAACGTCGTAAAAAAAAAAACCCTGCAGTAACCAGAGTTCAATGTGTGACTCCCTCATATACCTGAAGTCAACAGATCGGTTCAAAGCTTTTAATTATAGAACTGTTGGGTGAACAGATAACCTCAGTAGTAGATGGAATAAGAAGTCAGCTAATAAGAGATAACTTATATTTTAAGTACCCATAATGCATTGGCATACCAGTCAATGAATTATGTTATATGCCGAGAAAACTGATACCTTTGGTATGTCCCTCCTGTGTTTGGTATAGAGTGGAGGCCGAACTGGCTTAGTGTAATCTAGACTAGCCTTCTTGGTTCCATCAGCCCCAGTCTGAAACAATTACACAGTTTTATCTTATCAGTGAGAGGTGTTATTGGGGTTTATGTCAGTGGTGTGGTGTGATTGGGGTTTATGTCAGTGGTGTGGTGTGATTAGGGTTTATGTCAGTGGTGTGGTGTGATTAGGGTGTATGTCAGTGGTGTGGTGTGATAAGGGTTTATGTGAATGGTGTGGTGATTGGGGTTTATGTGAATGGTGTGGTGTGATTGGGGTTTATAACAGTGGTGTGGTGTGATTGGGGTGTATGTCACTGGTGTGGTGTGATTAGGGTTTTTATCAGTGGTGTGGTGTGATAGGGGTTTATGTCAGTGGTGTGGTTTAATGATCAAATAGGACAGAGAAGCCCAGGTCACTTAACAAATCTGAACCCGAACCTTGATATCTCAACATAACACCAGGCTATATGGATTGCAACTTCTGCTTTATTGTGGATGCAATATTTCAATGTCTATCCAGACATCGTTCTCAAGCCTCATTCTCATGCTCTGAATAGACATTGAAACATTGCAACCATAATAAACCAGAATTTGTTATTCACGAAGCCTTGTCTTATGTTTAGTGCATCAATGTATAAATGCCTCTTTAACAACTTATTGATCTGGTATTGGACATTCCTATGTTACCTGTGTATTAAACATATTAGTTGGGACGCCATCAAACAGGACAGAGAAGTCCAGGTCACTGACAGGCTGTTTTCTCCAGGTGCATGTCAACACCTGTCTCCCATCCTTCTCACTCATTAAACAATGCTCACCTGAAACACATCAGTTAATATAAATGTATACTACAAATAGAACAATCAAGTTAGTTTGCTTATTAGATTTGATGACTAGCCAGCACACTGGGAGACGGAATTCACCTACGACGTCAGTGGCAATAAACAATGACTTGCTTGAGCACTCTCTATTGCTCCCTATAGATGTGTATAGGCCTAACCCACTCAGCTGGATCGCTCTCTATAGATATGTATAGATCTTACCCACACCCTTTGAGCACTCTCTATTACTCCCTATAGATGTGTATAGGCCTAACCCACACCCTTTGAGCACTCTCTATTACTCCCTATAAATGGGTATAGGCCTAACCCACTCTGCTGGATCACTCTCTATAGATATGTATAGATCTTACCCACACCCTTTGAGCACTCTCTATTACTCCCTATAGATGTGTATAGGCCT